>VWZZ01008406.1:0-18934 GCA_013399095.1 Psophia crepitans | reverse complement strand
GGAAAGTTTCCGGGGCGGCCCGGGCGGAGGGTTGCGCGTCCGCGGAGCGTCCGTGGCCGGGGGGAGAAAGGAGGGGCTCTCGGGGAGCCGGGGCTGCGGTGAGAGCCGGGGGTGGCGAGGCGCGGCGGTGCCGGGCCGGGGCGCGCTGCTGCGCCCCAAGTGCGCGGAGCCGAGCGGCACCCCAGCGGCTCGGCTTTCCTCCGCGAGACATCCTGGGAGGTGCGACAGGGAGAACGCTGGCACGGGAGGTGCCGCTCGCAGGATAAGGAGGAACGAGGAAAATGGCCAGGCGGGTTTCAGATGAGTTACTGATTAAAAGAGTGCAGATATTTAGCTGCTGGGAAACTACTTGCCTGTAAGTCATCGACTTTTACTCATTTTATAGGTGATTCATCATATCATTTTCTCCTGTACGCTGCTTCCATCGGGAGAAAAGTATCAGTGTTGCCTGTGTACGTGTTCGCTACAGGTGAAGCGACGCGGTGTGGTACCTGCGTTTTAAACGTATAGGCGGTTGCGCTCTCCGGCAGAGGCATGGCGTGGCGGCGGCACGCGTTCGTACGCTTCCAAAATGTGTAATGTGGCTGTTGGAGATTGTGCTGCCAGCTTGACATGGTCCGCGCAGATGGTGAAACGAATGTGGTCTGAAGTTTGACTCCGGAGCGATTCACGTCAGCGAAGTGTGAAAGATCTTGTCCAAATCTGCAGCTTTTGTTTATCTACTCTCTGAATTGCAAATGTGGCGTAGTGTGTTAGATTCTTAAGTAGTTAGTGATGACTGTTTTTTCACTTCAAATAAAATTCAGTTTATTCAAGACGAGTTGGATCATGAAATACAACAGATGCTGAAGATGGTGTCCTAAGAATGTCGAGTCCCTTGCTTCACTTCTCACTCTAGACGTGATGATGCTTTAGAGAGGAAAGATACTGTATGTTTCACTTGTCGTTTAGAAGTGTGAAAACAATATGTATGGGCTATAGAAGCAAGATTCTGTTGCTCTGTGGTAGAGATTGATGATGGTGAATGTATTACAATCTAAAACTGAGTTAGTCCTCATAATCAAGTAATTATTTTTCAGAGACCAAATAGTCTCAGATGCTTAGAAAATATACATTGGGAAGAGTGGTGGGTGTGTGTCTGAATTTCCAATGCGTATCTCAATAGATAATTTAGGCTTTAGGAAAGTATTTGGTATCATATGTTCCAGTTATCAGGATTATAGTAGTGATTTAGAACAGCTCAAACTATCTGGCTTTTTACTGTAATTTTTTTTTTTGTGTGTGATTCTGAGTTGCTGAGTTTTTTGGGAAACAATTTTTATGTAGCATTTCTGATTCTTGTCCAGATCTAGTCTCTATCTTATGTCGGTTTTAAAGGCTTGGCTACCCAACTTTAATTTACAATTTATTCGTCTGGTAAATATATTAGACAAAGGATTTGGCATTTCCTGAAATGAAGTCTGTGTTTATAGTGTCAAGACTATATTTCTTTTTTCCTGTTAATACTTAACTGAGTATCAGTAATGTAGCTGACAAATGTAATGAATAAAATTCACAGTACGTTGATGATTTTTATAGTTCTTTTAATTGAAGTACTCAGTGTCCTTGACATGAGGAGGATGCTTTTCTGGTTTTCGTGAAAGGGTAGCCTTAAATGACAGAAATACTGGCAGGAGTCAAGTGTCGAGGAAGAGAACAGGATTGTTAATTCTTGGATGCATAATGTGATACGTTTCCAGTATAGATATGAGTACACATGAAGGATTACAGGGTCCAATTCCCAGCGTTGTGAATTATTATAGCAGTGCCTACACACTTGGCGCATATGTAATCCCTTACTAACACGCGCTGCTGGCTTGCTGCAAAGGAGGGAAAATGTTTTGTCCTTAGGCCATGGCTGCCAGTACTGGTGGTTTTTGAAGTTTCTCCTTACATCCCAAGCTGTGGTCCTACACAAAGCTCCTTTGAAGTTCAACATGGAATAGCAAGGCCAAAGGGGACGCAACCACTCATGTAGTCAGCCTTTCTGCCCAGGGCAGGATCAGCTCGTACCTGTGTCATCTCTGATGGATGTTTGTGTAGTTTTTCTATTTCCCTTCTCCTCTTACTTTTCTTCCTGCTTTGCTATTTTTTCCTTCATCTCATATTTTTGTTCTTCATATATGCTCTCACTTAATTCTTTTCTAAAGAATCTTATTTCAGTCCATTCAAACTGTCTCTCTCCCTTTGGTATACCCAGTTAGTCGCTCTTCAAGTATTGTTTTATTGCTTTCTGGGGGACTTATTGCTTCTCTGCCAGCCCTGCATACATGCTGGCTTTACCAGGTTTTTGCCTAGTTTCTAGGAGGGATTGAATGGAAATAGTATCCTTGGTCTCACTTTGTGTGGACATGTAAGCTTTGTTTAAGACCAGAAGAGCTGTTCAGTATTCACTTGCACGGGGGGAAGATGAGCTAGTTGGAAATACAGGGCAAAAGAGACCAATGGCTGAGTTAAATAATTCACGGTTGCTAATTTGTCATGCTGTAGCTTTGAAATGGCATTATCTGATTTTTAAATCTAATCACGAGCATGAAGTACTGTAAAGATAGAATTCCTAGTGCTGACCACAAGAGATATTATTTGCAGTTATAGAAGGCATGGCTATGTTAAGCATACAGTTGTCTGAAAGGTGTATTTCCCTGAAATTCTGTAATTAAGATTGATATATAAAACTACAGCTTGAGAGAAATATAGTAGCTGAAAAATCTTTTAACAGTGATTATTTTTGTGCATCTGTCAGAACTCCCTCTACTCATTTCTTGTATCTTGACTCTATCCTACTTCTGGGGACGCGGTTGTGTCATGCACCTTTGTAGAAGTAGCGTGTGAACAGAACTGAAGAGTTAGGAAACAAGTGAACAGATGGGGCTTAAAACAGTAGCAAAGAGAATATTAGGTGGCCTGGCTATGGTCTTGATTGTGAAATCACTTAAATCTGTGGCAGAACTTCTGTTGATTGTGCAGAATTTCAGCTGTAATAGTTCCAAAGAGCAGAGAGCTCCTGTCTCTGAGGATCTGTTCCCAGGTCATGAACAAGAACTCTTATTTTTTTTATTGTTGCTCTTTGTTTTTAATTCTTTGCTTAGTTGCACTTTTATATGAGCATTTTAATTCTTTTAATTAAATAATTTAATTTTTCAGTGGCCGTAATTATTTTGCAGTACAAATCCTCCTTGTTCAAAATATAACATCACCTCTGAAACTTTATATTGTGTATTCTTGAATACATGATTAGTAGATAAAGGGGTTTTATCACCGTTTTTGAAGGTATGCTTTTCTGATTAAACAGAAAACTGTTTATAAGGTTCTCTATCAGTACTTATTACACGTTCCCTTCCTAACAGTGTTATTTTGCTAAAATGTAATATGTCAGAGATTACAACTTAATGCAAATAAGATCATTTTATCAGTGATTAAGTTGATGCACTGAAAAGTGCACGTAAACTGAAAGGAAATCTTACCTGACATGGGAAACCATTTTTGGGATGCTGGGGTTTACAGTGGTGTGTAACAGCACTGCTGAAGCACATGTGATGTGCTGAAGAGCACAAAGGAGCGGTCATGTTTGATTCACAGTATGGATAACAATTAGATATCAAACAACATCAAATGCCAAAAATACGTTTGTCATACTATGAAATACTAATTTTTGCCAAGTAGGTGTAGTTTAATGTCTCTGCTATTCTGGTCCAGATTTTGTGTTTTGCAGAGAACCTGTTCAGAAGTAAGAATATTTATTTATAGGTGGAGTTTTTAATGAATATTCAGAAATTCAGGATAGGTTTTAAGGTGTGTTATGAGGTATTACTTATTTGGCTCTTTCCAAGGGTTAGGTATTTTACAAGTATGTGTCTTCCAGAAATTTAGCAGTTGTTTGAAGTGCCTCTACCATAAGGCATGTACAGAAGTCTAAAGCTCTATGACAGTTTTCTCAAAGCCAGTTAAAAAAGCCCAGAACACTTTGCAACTTTGGCTGCAGTTCTAAAATCCCGTGTTTCCAAACAGCAAGATGTTACTGCAGCTAATACCCTGAAAGGAACAAGGTAAGTACACAACTCTAGATTTACAGATGCATTGGTACCTACCTAAGCAATTCAGTGCCCTAAAATGAAGATAACTGCCTGGAGTGGGAAACGCTGTGCCACAAACTGGGAGCGTCTGTCAGCGGGAGACGGGCTGCAGTCAGTCAGGGAGATTTTGTAAAAGCGACGGCGCAAACTCGTATCCATTAAAATAATTGCCTCTCTGCTTCAGATGGAAAGGCTTGAGGGAATATCGTTACAGCAGGTTGAGCTGAAAGTCTTGGATTGTGTTAAAGGGCAAACATGCAAAACTCAATCACTTTTAAGATAAATGGCATAATGATGACTGCGGGGCCAGATGCAACTGTTTGTGACCAGCATTACAAACACTGCAAAAATACAGGGATTTTCTCAGCTTGCCGCACGCTTGGTTTCAACCCTCCGGTGTACAACCTCTGACCAAGAAAGTTTAAGGTACTAAAAGAAGAGATTATGATTAAAAAAAAAAAAGAAAATAGCATTTGCAAGGCAATAGTCTAGAATATGTTTCAAGCAATTGCTATTTTTTAATCTTCTCATCATTAAAGAAATAGTAGTGAGAGCTGGAGGTAGTGCATCTCAGCTTTCTGCCATGTTTGGTAGTTCGTTGTTCTTGAGTCTGTCACAGTGCTATTGTGATTCAAACTTTTTCTTTACTTTTGGACAGTCGTTAATCACTTTTCCATTGGATTTTTAAGAATCTGATGAAGTATCAGTACGTGCTGACACATTGTTCTTGGTGAGGACGCTCATACGATCTTCCTCTTCTGATTACTGATTCCAAAGGTTTCCTAGGGATTTTATTGTCTCTGAGTTCAGGCTCTGTATTAAATGTGAGCAAATATTGTATGATCAGAACTATAAGAAGTCAGCCTGAAAATATGTATTTTTTTCCTGAGAAATTCAGGAAAAGCAGACTCGATATATAAAATTTCAGCTCTAAATGCATACTGTTTTGAAGGTGTGAGCATGTCAAAATGTGGGTAGGTAATGCAGGAGAAGGTTTGAATGAGGAAGCGCTACTATGTCAGGTCAAGGTATTTTAATAGTTAAAGCAGTTGTAGGAAAGGTGGAAGAACCCCTGTACACAGGTGCAAGAAAATCCAGTTGTATCGGAAAGTTGTACTTGAGTTAAAAATAACAGGACAAAAGTCTTGCCGTGTTGAAATCAACACCATCCTCACCTGAGGTAAAACAGTAGTAAGTTTATGTGTACTGCCCTGGGAGGGAAAGCCCAATGCAGTTGCAGTTGGTTTCTTTGAACCTAGGTTGCTCTGTAGTCTCTTTTAGGGAATTTAACACTTTTCTATCTTTGAAATATCTGTAGTTTACACAGAAGAAAACACATACAGAAAAAAGTTACATATGTAACGCTATTGTCTTATAAAAACTAGCAATCTGTCCTGGAGTTTCATATTTTGGCAACAAAATGAGTGTTAAGCCTTGGAGAACCTCAAACAGGTCCAGAGCCCTGGGTTTAAAAATAAAATGCAATGTAATTGTCTTGCTGTCTTGGAAAAAAAATACCTTTTATATGTCTGTCCATTGTATAAAGACAGTTGTCTTTCAGAAAAGTAGTTTGGCTGATGAATAGGCATTACTTTTTCTCTGGATAGCCAGTGCCTGAATCTCTGCTTTTATGTTTTAAATTTGTTGTTTTGTTAAATAGGTTTTAGATGTCTGATTTTTTTCACCATATGTTGTAGAGGTTTGACATTTTATAGTTTTGGGAGAGAGAAATAGGCAGTGTTGAATAGCACTGATGTGGGAAAAAGGCTTAATAGCCTTTGTCAGAGCCAAAATTGGTATCTTTGTCTGCCCTGACAAAAAAATACACTTTTTTTCTCAAGCATTGGTTTTCCTGTAGTAGTGGCCCAAACATGTAGGTTTCTTTCTTGGCAGCTAATTAAAATTATGGCATAATAATCACTGTAGGTAGCAAAATAAATACTGAAGTTAAAACTCTTAGCAATTTTTCCTAAATTAAGGATTATGCAATATTATGCAGCTATTTTGTAGAGCGAATGAATTTGATAGTAGATGAAGATCCTGTAAACAGTCCCTGTATGAAAGTATAGAACACAGTATTAAACACTGGTTTCAGAATAATCTTCTGTCTTCAGTTGTACGTAATTCTGTAACACTTTGCCTTGGGATGCAGCGTAGTCCGTGCAGTCCTTGACCACAGTCTTGCTTCTTTGGTGGGAAAAGATATTGAAGCATCAGTTTCAAGTCATGCTGCTGGGTGGTTGTCTCTGATCAGTGTCACAGGAAATAATTTGACGGAATATTATCTTCTGTTACAATGAAGCTTTACAGTGGAGCTCTAGAATTTTAAAAACCCAATAATCTTGCTCCTCTACAGACAGTCCACTGTGTGTGTGAGTAGTTACTTAAATGTCCTTTCCTCCAACATCGAAGATGAGCTACAGAAAATGTCATCTACCACATGGTGATATCCATTTGAAGTCTGCAACAATATAAATGCTAAGGAAGTCCCAGAGTGCAGGTTGAATTGAGCCACATAGCGTGACCCAGCAGGAAGATTAATGGATCTAGATATCCTCCTGATCTTTCCGTGATATTAGACCCCCTTTTCCCGCTCCTTAATTTAGGACACTCTCCAAATGGCTCCTTCACTTCACGATGACCTCTTCTCCGCTGCCGTTGGGATAATGCATCAGTCTGCAGCTGCCTCCACAGGAGACCGATTGGGTTTCCCCTGGTCATTACAAGTACTGAACTCTTGCCAAATACCAAAATTGTCCACATTGCGTGTTTTGCACACTTGCTTCATTGTGAATGTCCTCAATTTAAAACCAGGTTATTTCATTATTATTGTTTCCCAGTCCCTGATACCTACCCATGAGTTTTTATGGTTTTGTTTTGTTGTTTCTATTTTATAGTGTTGCTTTCACTTTGATTTGGTACTGGATCTCTGATTATTAAGGATCTTGTGCCACGTGGCAAACATCAGCCGTCAAGGTCAGGTGGGCAGGTTAGGGGCTCACCTGGGGGCCTAACGCACAGAGCGCTCTGGGCTGCAGTACACAGACAGACCCTTCTGCTTCGGGTAAGCCTTGTTCTGAAGTCATGCTGATACGGAACTGGTACTGAAGCCACTGTGAAATGCCTTCAGAGTGGTCGGTTTTGGTGCTGATGTGATCTTTCATCCTCGCTCTGGGAACTGTCATACCCCATAAACCACGTGGTCAATCAGTACTTACTGGGACAAGCTGGTTCAAATGGACACAATGGTGCAGTCAAGTAGTTTGGCCCCTTTAGTCACTTTGAGCATAGTTTTGTTTTCAGCAATTGCCATTTCACTGCAGCAAACCATGTAAGCAACTCCTGGTGATAACACTCCTTTCTTGTTTTCCCTGTAGCGTGGCTCGCCTGAGCTCTTCCCGTGTCCCCTGTCTCCAGCCTCATGGCTGTATCCTCGCCTTTGAATCAACTCAAACTTCTGTTTCATTGGAGCCAGGGAACCGCCTTTCCTAACATAGGCACCTTTGTTAGACCCTGAGTGGGTTTCAAAAAGGACTTGAGCCATTGCTTGGAATCTCATTATGTACAAACTTTTCTGTGTAGGAACCTAAATATTTAATTTGCAGTTGCTTTTTTGATACGGTGTATCCAAATGTATCACAATAAACCGGTGCTGTGCTACAAAGAGTTCTGCAGGATTGGGGGGGTCCCTGGAGGCAGCTGGAAAGGATGGTGAGGGAGTGGTACCATCTCTGAGCACTGAGTAAAAACTCTGTCTTTAATGAAAAGCAGTATTTTAAAACAGTTTTAAAACACAAACAATTAAAGTGATCAAATTTAGGAAGATACAATTTCCTTTTGAATTTTATACAGAGCCATGTAACAGAAATGATAGATGATACAGGACAAGATAATAAAAGCGTACAATAAAATGAAAGCAAATAGTGAAATAATCAGACGTAAGTCTTCAAGGCCAGGCTGGATGGGGCTTTGGGCACCCTGGTCTAGTGGGGGGTGTCCCTGCCCATGCCAGGGGGCTGGAACTAGAAGATCCTTGTGGTCCCTTCCAACCCAAACCATTCTGTGATACTGAGCAAGTCATAAAAAAATCTCTTATTATATTGAGATGTCCATCTTTTTTGTTACAGGAACCCATAGTGTTTTGTTCTGGTTGCTTTAAGAATCAGATAATCTTTGCTTTTGCACTTTCAAGCGTTATACTCTTATACTAAGAGGTGTCTTAATAAGGTCAATTATGGCACTGCTGTGGGTGCATGTCAGTTTTCCTTGCTACAATCAAAAGAAATGAAGGCTTTCCTGGCCAGTTTAAGGGTTTTCCCCTTCTGAAGGCAAGCACTAGTCTTGCACTGTCCATGTTTTATGGTCTCCATTTGTGTCTAGTAGAATTATTTCTACTTTGAAAAGAAAAAAATTGCAAAGAAAAAATGTGGCAGATGTCTCGTGGTCGCCCTTGTAGCACGTGTGTTTCCTAAGTGTGGCACTTTGGCAGTTCTGATTTTCCTGTTTGTTCTTCTCTGTTGGTTCTGGAACTACTGAGGTAAAAGTAGCAATTAACAATTTTATTTTTGCTAGTGTTGCAGCTGTCTGCTAAAACTGCTATTTAGCAAAGAGGTAGGAAAGGAAGGTTTGCATGAGGCATTGTAATAACGCTGAGGTGTGAAAGAGCTATTGTTCTGAGAACACAAGGATTCAGAATGTTTTGAACGTGGTTTGCTCGATAATTCTTTCATAGTTTATTTTTCTCAGTTTGCTGATGACAAATTGTGGGGGGAGGCCTGTACCAGTAAATAACTGCCTTATTCACTCTATCCAATTGCCTGACTTAGAGAAACTCGTTGGGATTTTTTAGACTTTATCAGTACTTTTACAGTGGGGAGTAAAAGCTGAAGGATCACTGAACCGGCAGTTTGACATACATGACAAGATCCTTCTTTAGAAGGTGCATCAGTGCATCGCTGGTGAGTGTAACTGGCGTACGCTGGTAACATCATGTTACTGCTGTCGCACACACACACATAAATATGTGCATAAACACACGTGCACACAGAGTACCAACGTGATATGTATGGTACCAAATCTTTTGTCTCCCCTCCTCTAAATGTCCAGTATCTCTGACTTTCGTTCCTGATTCCAGACGCTGAAGTTTTCAGTATGCTGCCTGGCAAAGAGCAGGCAGCAGTGGCAGAAAGTCAGCAAGGTTGTATTTCAGGCTTATTCTAGACAATTTGGCTTTTGGAGGATGGTTGCAGAGTGCTCTGTCTCCTTGGTCTGTAATTAGCAGTATCAGTAATGTGGGTAAAAATCAAGTCTCTCAACAATTAATGGTAATGCAAGTACCAGCGCCTGTGTCCCAACCAGCACTGTTATCTGGGCTCGAATAGCAAATTTATTTTACAGTGGTGACTACAGAGTTAAAATTCTGATGGTCTTGCCAGGGTCTGTGTCATGAACTGCTGTGCAGTCGATGTCTGATTGGCGTTGTATGCCTGCTGTTTTGGTGTGGTGGGGTTTTGTTGTGGGGTTTTTTAATTGTTGTTTTGGGGGGTTTATGTTGTTGAATAATAATAGGGCAGGAATAGTTCTTGATACCAGCGTTGCTTTATAAACGTGTCTTAAAACAGATGCAATTTTTAATAAATATATCTAGCAGTCAATATAATGCTTCTCTTTCTTAAAGCTTTGCAAGCAGGCAAAATAAAGGAAAACTCGGAAGTTTTCTGTGATGTTGAAAGTAACAGACGTTTTTTCTCTTTCCGCATTTGCACTGTGACAAAGCAGTAGACTAAAATGTGAGATGAATTTTCTAAGGTAGTATATTGTTGTGGGTAGTAAATTTTACAATGGTAAAAGTTGTTTCCCTGCTGAAGCCATTAACTATTTTGTCACTGATTGTACAAGAAGCAGAAAGGCTGGACACTGGTTTCTAATGTGGAAAAATTTACTTTTTTTTTTAAAAAAAAGCTTTTTTAAGTAAGAATATATTTAAAGTTGCTCAAAAGTTGATTAACATATAAATTAGTTTGAAGTAATAATTGCCTTAGTCATTGGAATGGTTTTCTAATGAACTTTTGTGGTACATGATTGTACTATCCACGAGAAAATAAAACATACAAGTAAAGTAGCAATTGAGAGAAAGTGAGCTAGGTGATAAACTCTTCCTTTCTACTTATTTCTGACTCCATTTGCCAAAGATTTAGCACCTGTAGTTGGCTGTGCATCGCTATGAGAGAGTTACGTTTTGCCTCTAAATGAATGCTCTTTTAGTTGCATAAGTGGATGCATCTTTATTAGTTGAGGTAAACTTTTAGGCTGTAAATTGGCTTCTTTACTCCTGTAGATGTGTCTAAATCAAGCACTGCACCTGTCCTACAGTAGTATTGTTGTCTTTCGAGAAGCACAGCCCTAACCAATGTGTTTTCCAGAGTGCCATAAAAAATTACTTGCTGACTTACTTTGTACTAACACCTCATGTTGCATTTGCTGTATATTTTGCTGTTTAAAATGAGTTTGGTCTCAAGTTTCATCTTCTTTGAATGTCTCCAAAGTAACTCTAAGGAGATACAGACCTTCTCTCATTTATATCAACAGGAAATAATATTGATCATAACAGGGAAGAGGAACACTGTTGGTGTCTTTTAATCCTGTATCATTTGGGCTCCTGTTGTTACCTCCCTCGTTCGTTTTGCCAGTACAAATCAGGGCAGTTCATAGTGGAGCTTGAACCACTGAGGATCATTGCACTTCGAGTCCTCTGGGTTGCTAAGAGGAAAGCTGGTCTGATGTTGTATTTTTTATGTCTTAGACCTGATACTTGTGCAGTGACTGTGACAGTAGCATGTGCTGGTTGATTGGGGGAAAACGGTGATCCCACAGTCAAAAACAGGCTTTGGGGGTCTCCACACGATGCGTTTTCTCTCTCGCTCTGCTAAAAGGCTGGCTGTTGTCATCTGCAGATTTGGAGAATCTGGAAACATATTTTAAAGAGTAGGAGGATTTTAAGGTAATACCATATTCCCATTTCTTTTATTATTTTTTTCTTTGTAATGATTTGCTCTGCTGGTGTTTAATATATAAGACATTTAAATAATTGAATAAAACTGTCTAAAATGAGGAAATGGAAAGGGAGTTCCAAATGAATATTGTAACACAGTACTATTGCAGCTTGACACTTCAGTACGGGTGGTCCTTGCTGGCATGACACTGAAAGAGGAAGAAATGCCTCGTGTTAGGACTGTGGAAGCGTGCACACCTGCAAAAGATGGGCAGGCTGGTGACAGGAGAAGCATGACTCGTGTCGCGAGACACCGTGTGTTTCTTCCGGTGGTCCAACATGTGAATCGGGCAGTGTCCACTCCGGAGTGTGTGAGTAGCTGGGTTCTTGTGAGATTGCTTATGAATTACTTGTTCTTGTGCTGATGCTGTGTGTGGTGCCTAAACGCTTACGGCTGTTGCTGGGCCTCTGTGTCAGTGGCAGTCAGCTCTGCTCCCCGGCAAGCTCTTGGGAAGCTCGCAGGGAGCGCTTGAGTCTACGCTGCTGTGTGGTGCTTGCTCTGCTGAAGAGCTTGGTGTCTGCTGTCTTCTTGCTCTGAGCAGAAGGTTACGTGAACCATTGCTCCGTGGCTGTGAGCCAGACAAGCTGGTACTGCTTCCCCTTCTCCTGGTCAGAACCATTTGTTTATCTAGTTTTCTAACGGGCTGTAAGGCTTTTAGTTAAATGTTTGCAAGGAAGAGTGCTCTGTATTTTTCTCATGTTTAAACACTATTGTCACTTTTTCTAGTCTGTCTAGCCTAAGAAATACAGATGCTGGTTAGTGCATACGGTAAAATACACAAATGCATACAGTACAAATACACACACATAATGAATTAGGCGAATTTGAGGTTCTTATTTATCCTTGCACTTCTATGAAATGTATACAGCTAATGAGCTGGTAAAAGGAACTGACCTTGCCGCTGACTGTTGGTTTGGAAACGCAAAAATGTTACGGAAAGTGTTTCTGATTTCCGCTAAGCGCAGCTTAGCAATTGTTCATATTTAATGATTTGTATCGTTGTTTCTAATACTAAATTTATGCCCCAATATGTGTGTGCAACACATCTGAGTTGCTGACACTGAGCTATGATTTTGAATTCTTCTATTTTCTGTTTAAATTATCAGCCATAATTTTGTGTTATAGCACACGCAAGGGAGGAAACATTAAGCAATGATTCCAACAGCAAGCATTAAATGAATCTATCGTACGCTTTTCAAAGACTAATTTAGAAGTACGTGAAGATTTACAGAATATTCCACATTCACAATGATGCCAGGTTAGAACTGCAGTAGGAACAACATGCATTGACTAGAATTTTTGGCTTTTGCATACTGAAGATTTGAAAGCTGTACAGTCTTCTGGACTATATCCTGCTTATCAAAATACCTTGAATGGTAAGAGATTATGGATCTTCTCCAGTGTATTTAGGTCCCGCTTTCAGTATGAAGTTTGCTAGATGATTAGTGTGTTGGCTTTACGTGTATCCCTTTGCTGTGGTGCTAATACAAATAAAATCGGTTTCTTTAATTTGCTAACCGTTACTGTGAAACAATACGTACCATTGTGAGTCTTGCCTGAGTGACAGGTATAGTTACATCTCTGGATAGTAAATAGGAAATACTAATCTTTTGTTGGCAAAGAAATTAGCAAAATAATTATTTGAATGTAAATTGTCTGCCCTATTACTGAGCATTTTTATACAAATTAGGCAAGAATAATTTCCTGTGGTACTTTAGAAATCAAATATGGAAGAGAAATATATTTGCACAGACTGTTTAGCTACAAATATCAGACACTAACATTTGGAAGTATAGAATACCATTTTCATTTGTCATATGCAGGTATGGACAATGTTAATTTGTTATGCAGCCCCATTAGATAAGAAAGAAATGTTGAGGGCATTAAATCCTGATCTTTAGAGAAAAGCATTTTTAGAATGCCAGCAGATGTCAGTATGTTCTTGTCATATAGCCCTGTCTTTTTTTTTTTAACAACTATTTTCCTTGAATTAAATAATATGGGAGGAGGTAATAAGTGTTGTAACAGTATCTTAATGCAGGTCTGTTTAATTCAAATATTTTACTGAAAAGGGTGTTGTTTCTTTTCTGTTTTCTAGATCTGGGTGGGCTGGCACAACATCCATGTACGCGCTAGCTTTCACTGTATATAACTACTCATCAGACTATAAGAACACAGTTTAAAATGCTTTGCTGAATAGGGATGTATTATTGATAGTATAGCACCTTAGTTTCTAATGGAACTTTTGTTTTCTCTTCTGCAGAACTTTCTTTTATATAATTTCCCTCATATATTCTGAGGCAGGTTGAAAACGTTGGTGCACTTCTTTCTGTTTGCCTAGCTAGTGCGTGTGATTGAAGTCTGATGTGTTTAATCAAATCTGTCTCTCTAATTTGCAGATTATTTTGTTTTGTCACTGTTTATACATGGTAATCAAAAACAGATTAGGTGTTTCTTGTCATCCTTGTATTTCACAAATCAATACCATTGTGACATTGCAGAGAAGCTTTTCTCTTCTCTGAAAGGGCAAAATGATGCCATATAGTGGGAACGGATATTGAATTAATTGTCTAGTGTATTCACCACATTAATCTGACCTCAGTTTTGAAAACAGTGACTTAAATATTGTGGAAAGTTGCCAGGTTGCACTTTCAGGGTGGTGGGCAGATGGTGCTTTTATAAGGGATGGATGAGCAGATGGAACCTGTAGCCCACGTGAAGGAAGTTTGCAGCCTACTGACAGGTGATCCGAACTGAATCCTTGCCTGAGACTGTTACCCTGGTAGCACAGAGAGGATGTTAAAACTCCTGTTGAAGTTTTGGCATTTGTTTTTCTCCCTGTGTTTGTCAGTACTGTCTCTTTAAGGAGGGATGTTCTGCACCTCAAAGAAAATACCTCTGTTTCTTAGTATAAAACTTAAATACTTCAGTCTCAGTTGGATGGTTTTGACCATTGTCCGTTTTAGCCAGCACCGCCAACACCAGAAAGGCAAACCCCACAGTTTTCAGTTTCCATTACCTGAAGCACTTGGTGCCTCACTGAGCTGGGTGTTGTGAGAAGAGGCAAGAATCATGGCTGAAGACAAAAGGCTGTTTCCTTAAACTTCTTTTTAGGGAGCTAATGTAGGTTTTGGCCTGGTGTGGTTTTTTTTTTTTTTTTTGTAAATTCACAGTTGTAAAATAGTGTTGCTGTCACTTCAGGCTTCTTAATTATGTTTCCAAGCAGAAATTTATTCTACATTTTCTCTTTTTTCAACCTTCTTCTCAAGCTCTGCCATCTTAAAGAGTTTGTTTTACATGCAAGACCTATTTATTGTGATTTATTCCTTGTTTCTTCTCATCTCAGACTGTCTGCATGATTTTCAGATCGTGCAAATGGGAATCGAGGCAGGCAGAACAGATCAGAAAAATACCTCTGGAGTAATAAAAACCATACAGTACTACTGAGGTTGTAGTTCTGAAAATAACTACTCTCTGAAAATAAAATAGCCTTTTATTTCATTTGCCCTTAATGCTCTTTCTAGAGATGTTGATAAACACCCAAAATCCTGTTAAATATCGTGGGTAAATTAGTTCTAAGCAACTTTTTGCATGATATACTAATATTATTTAATTCAGGATTTGGCTTGCTTGCCTGGAGCTGAATGGAAGAAATTAGAAAATTACATTTCTCTTTTCATTTTAGTGTGTGTGAGGGGGAAGGAAAATGTAGATGTTTGAGGGTCTGTATGTGTAATGTTAGAAATTTTGTTTATCTTCTTTTTTGTAGTGAGAATAAAAAGCAGTAAGTATTTTTCTACCACTGAATAAAAAAATATGAAGCAGTACTCTATATTGTTTTGACATCTTTTCTACCATGGCAATGTAGTTCTTTCTGATAGTTGGTTCTTATTAACATTCTCCTGGGTATGCCTTTTGAAAACCTGCAAAATATATACATGATTAATTTCTTTATGTAGCTGGCAGTGCTGTTGCACCTTGAACTCCTGAAAATCAGGCACTTAGCAAATGTGTGGAATCTCCATCATGCTTTAACATAATTAACAACAGGTCTAAAAAACTGTATTTCACTGAAATTCATGGGTCAACCTGAAAGGCTGTTACTACAACTTCTGTTTTATTGCATAGAGCAGTTTTATTTATGAAAATGTGGGCTTTACAGATGGGTAAATTAAAGGAGCTGGTTTTCCTGTGATAATATAGACATATGAATCAAAATACCAAATGTGAGCATTTACATGTGGCTTGCAAAGCTCGTTGATTCAATCTGTATGTTGACATATGTAAGTTGAGAGCAGATGAATGACTCAGTTGTTCATTTTGTCCATGTACTTCAAACGTAAATGCGTAAATGTTTGAAAATGTGATCTTGCTGTCAAGATAGTGAGGAAGTAACACAATAAATCCTGAAATCAATTTTTATCAGTTACATATTAACAAGGATCTTATCACTTTTCAACCTTTATTTATAGTTTATTTTTTCTTCAAATACAACTATCATTAGATTAGAATGTACACTTTCCGATGTGTGCATTTGTACTTTGTGAAAGAGATTAATGGGAAAGCAATTAAAAAAATGATGCACAAAGCTTCTGACAATACTTCCTGTTCCAGATAAGCTCTTAGTTAATAAAGATTGCAACTGTCAAAGACTGCTTCGAATTAATTTTCATGTTGCACATATTTACAAATACTCCAGTTATCATAGAACCATAGAATCTCCTGGTTTGGAAGGGACCCACTGGACCATCCAGTCCAACTCCTGGCCCCACACAGGCCCAGCCCCATCACAGCAGATGGCTGAGAGCGTTGGCCAGACGCTGCTTGAACTCAGCCCAGCTCGGGGCGGTGACCACTGCCCTGGGGAGCCTGTGCCAGGGCCCCACCACCCTCTGGGGGAAGAACCTTTTCCTGATCCTAACCCTCCCCTGGGGCAGCTCCATGCCGTTCCCTGGGGTTCTGTCGCTGGGCACCAGAGGGAGGAGATCAGCGCCTGCCCCTTGGCTGCCCCTCGGGAGGAAGCTGTAGGCCACCATGAGCTCTGCCCTCAGTCTCCTCTTCCCCAGGCTGAACAAGCCCAGGGTCTTCAGCCTCGTCCTCAGATGTCTTCCCCTCTAGACCCTTCACCATCTTTGTTGCCCTCCTTTGGTCACTCTCCGATAGTATTATGTCCTTTTGTGCTTTGGTCTGGTAAGAAGGTACTGTTCTAGATCATGATAGATGTTATAGAGAGACATGCTTCAGGACCCTGACTGTTTGTGTGAACTGAAATAGGTATGGGTGGTGACTGCAGTTTACAAATGGTCTTACACCTTGAAATTTCCAGAAAAATGGCAGCTGTTACAATAATTATACACTCTCAATTGTCAAAACTTATTATTTTTTATAAATCTAAACTCTGAAATGAACTATGAAACACTTGAAACTTCTTGGCATCGTATACAAGGCTAGATGGATATGGTCAACTATAGTAAAAAAATTAATGCAGCTTCAAATTTTCCACAATACGTAATACATCTAATGACATTGACCTCGTTAATTTTTACTTTGATTGCTTCATAAAAGCCTATGAAACTATCCAGAAAGAGATTTGTTGTGATATTTTGCTCATCCCTGAAAAAAAAAAAAAGGTTGTAGCCAACATATGCCATCAAATACATTTTAATGTGTTTTATTGCAATTTGTTTGAGGCTTTTCCCCAACCCATTGAAAACATTTCTAGAAATAGATTTTTAAGTTTATTAAAATGAACACATAGGTAGGAATTACTAGTGTAATCAGATCTCTGTAGGCTGAAATATATAATACATACAGCTTGTGAATTTTTCTGTAATAATAGTGTGAAAAACTTCCCCAAAAGCAGACTGTCTCTTTGACAGTGGTCGTTAGGAGGCTTGTCAGGCAGAATGTCAAAAAGGCCGTACGGTGGAAGTGCAGTGCAGAGTGGCAGGTGCTTTGATGAAAATGGACAAGTAACTTATTGAGAAATAGTCATCTAATACGGTAATTGGGGAACAGACTGAGATAAACTAGACGCAGAATGCATCTCAATATACGTTTCTCTTTGTCCTGGCTTTGGCCAGGGTAGGGTTAATTTTCAGGAGCCGGGCCAGGCGTCCTGCTCGCTGTCCTAAATGTGTCTCAAGTCCTGTTTAGGGTTGTAAAAAATAATTTTAAGAATGCCACCCAGGGATTTTCCCCGAGGCTGGATGGTCAGGGATGGCAGGGCATATGGGAGGGTATGGGCAAGCTTCTACAGACATTCTCACCCCCAATGGCTTGGGGTTTCACCCCTGACCAGTTACAGGATCCTGATAAGGTAGTAGAATGTCTGAAAGACAAATGCTCAGGCTATTCTAAGGAGACTCAACTCACTGCATTGTGCTGGGCTCAGGCCACTGTGTACCAAACACTGCTTGACAGTAGGGAGTGCCATCAGGGGAAAGGGAGGGAGAGCTGGCACACTGACACTGCAGCCACTCAAACTGCTGCAACAGGCACTGCAGCCACCCAAGTCCCCACAACAGACACTGCAGCTGAGCTGGAAGACCAACCCATAGCAGTATCAGTTACTCCTATACAAAAGAGGAAATATACCAGGAAATCAGTTTGTATAGTGAAGGACGACGATGAACCACGGCCATCACAAGAACAGGAAGAAGAGCCTGAGCCAGAGGTTATCACCCGATCCCTGTCCCTCAGTGAGCCGTGAGATATGCGAAAAGATTTCAGCCGCCTTCCAGGGGAGCACATCATTACCTGGCTGCTCCGATGCTGGGATAATGGGGCCAGCAGCCTGGAACTAGAGGGCAGGGAGGCCAAGCAGCTGGGGTCCCTGTCCAGAGAAGGGGGCATTGACAAAGCAATTGGGAAGAAGCCACAGGCCCTCAGCCTCTGGAGATGACTTCTGTTGAGTATTGAGGGAAAGATATCTCTTCAGCGAAGATGATGTATGCTGGCCAGGCAAGCGGGCTACCATGGAGCGAGGCAACCCGAGGGAGTTGGCTGTGCGTGAGATTTTTTACTATGACCCAGACAACACACTGCTGCTGACAGATCTGATGAAGTCCAGTGCACACAACCCAAGTGGAGGAAGTTTGTATGCAGTGCACCATCATCATACGCCAACTCACTGGCAGTACTAGACTGGAAGAGTGAAGAGGCACCAACAGTGGATGAGGTGGCTGGCTGACTCCGGCAATATGAAGAGTCTGTCTTCCTCCCTGGTCTCAGCTGTGGAGAAACTGTCCCAGGAGGTCCGGTAAATCAAAGAGGATATGTCCTACTCCTCACTTGTACAGACCAAAATTTCAGCTATTCGAAGTAAGTGTTCCCCTGTTCCAGAAAGGAGATAAAGAGCATATACCCCACGAAGCATGCGGTGGTTTTATCTCCATGACCATGGAGAGGATATGAGGAAGTGAGATGGAAAGTCTACTGCGACCCTGTGGGCACAAGTACATGAACTTCAACGCAAAACTTCTAAGAAAAATGCCGCTCCAGTTTCCAATGGGCAGCCCCCCAAACGAAGTGAAAGGTCTGATTGCACTTATGATCCTCTTGAAGGGACCTCTAAGTCATTTTTGCAAGAAGTGAGTAGCGAATGTAATGAGCAGGATTAGAGAGACCCTGCCTCCAGCTAGGTGGAGGAAAGGGACAACTGGGTTTATTGGACTGTGTGGATCTGATGGCCTGGCATGTCAGATCCACAAGAGTACAAAGCTTTAGTGGACACTGGTGTGCAGTATACCCTGATGCCATCAAGCTATG
>VWZZ01008405.1:443488-459451 GCA_013399095.1 Psophia crepitans | reverse complement strand
CCCCCCTCCCCCTTCGTACCTAGATGTAAGCATTCAAGAATAGCAATGACTGGTTCAAAGCAGACGTAAGGAAGAGTGGATAAATCTGACATAATGTTTTCTGAAAAAAATATGTATCGTATGTCTACAGATCTGCATTGAAAGCCTCTATTTGAAGGGTCTCCATTTCAAAGACCACTTCCCACAAGATGAAGAGGGAAAATTAGGATAAATGGAACAAACATTTCCAACCAAACACAGATCATAGTCAACATGACTGTAAGCAAAGGAAATAGAAACCAGCAGTCTACTGGCAAGATGGGAACCTAGATGACTTGCTGGGCTTCCCTTTCTGAAAACGAGCTTCCACATTTGATCAGGACAACCAGAAACTGTCTTTCTGATATAGCTGTTAGTCAACTGTCATTCAGGAATATATTAAAAGTTTAATCAGGCAGCGGATAAACAAACAGACAAAGCCTTTACCTTTACAATCACCTACGATAATTTCATACATCAAAACATACACTTTCTATATATTTGCGTTCCTACGTATGTTCCAAGTTCTGTTGTATTATTGGTTTTGCTGAATCTTCATTAACTTCCACAAGTACTTGTGAAATGAGGCAGACTTGACCCTCAATAGCGTTAACGAGTGGCAAGCATTTTATAGATATGTTTTCTGTCTGAAGCATTGATACGAACAGAAAGAAATACCACCAAATAAAGCGCAACAGAGCCAAGCAGTATATCAAAGCTTCAGATCTGATCTTTCTTTACCAAAGAAACATCATGCAGACACTTCTCATATGACAGTGAAGTCTCACGCATTATTGTGTCAGCTGCATTACATTTGCTCACAGGAAAAGAATACATAGACATTACCGTTTCTTGCAACTAGCCAATTCCAACGCCAACGCAAGCACCTGGAATATGCCTACCTGAAAGCAACGTAAGGAACAAGCAATATAACTATTAATGAAGATGTACACAGTAAGTTCATAAACAGATGTTAGGTAACAAGCACTAAAGAACAGACATAGACCAGCTGCTCAGCCTTCAAAGGCTTCACCACCAGCTAACAGCACAACATACAGCTTATCTACCCAAATAATTTACAAGTTTGGCTACCAGCTTTGGGGATAAGGCAGTTGCTGAACTGGTTGCACCTACCCAGTAATACTGCTACACCTATAGCTCCATCTTCACGGAGAACAGTAAAACACTACCATGTTAATCACAGAAACACCTACACTGCTAACTACTTCCATCTGAAGAATACCCAAGAAAGTTTGACCAGGCTGCTGATCGTGAAGGACAAAATTCATCCCCAGCATAACAACACTACTGTCACAGAATTTGTTACCAGTTATCACACCAGATAAATTTGGCTGAGCATTAAAATGCTCATTACTGTAATTATGATATTTCTTTATAAAAATTCATTGAGAACGATCTGAACAAAATTGCTCTAGAGCTGATTACAGCTCATGAATTTACATTATCATCAGCAGGAATATTCAGAGCCAGTTAACAACATGTAAGTGATTACACTGAAAAATAATAAAACTTAGTAATTGGGTGTACAATACAGAGTGTATCACATTTAAGAAAGTTTGGGTTGTTTTTCTTATTTGTAAATCACATGATAAATACATACATTTTTCATAAGATAAACATTTTTTTTCATTGCTGCTCAGGTCCTAAAAATACAGAATATTTAGCTAGTACTTTAAAGAAAGAATCAAAGAAGTCAGTCTTCAAATAATGAAGATTATGAAGATTAAATGCTCTGTTTGAGTGAATAAGTTAAATTCCTCAAAATATGTCTGAGTCTATTACGAAAAGTCTTTATTCCTCCTCAACTAAAAAGGTTTATGAGAACACTCTAAAAAACTTCAGATAGTATCAGCATGCTGCTTAGCTTCTCTCAGTGAAGTATATAATTTAATAATTATTTGTTTTGACTGTTCTTTATTTAGCTCAACAAAAGGGTTGAATCCTATCTCATGCAGGTTCGCATCACTCTAATAGCAATGTTTCTTTCTGAAGTTCAGTGAGCTGCATGACTACAGTTGTCAGGTGTTACTTGCTCCCTCATTTCTTCCCTCAAATGGAACTTTTTTTGGTTGTTTTACTTATTTCTGATGTGCTGTGATAGAGTTACTGCCAAAAGCGGAGTTGAGTTTCTCCTTACAGCTGCAACAGAAGGAAACAGCTTTTTGTGCTTCATCATAAGTGCCTTATACTCCACAAGCCAAAGGAAGTTCTTTGGTTGTGCCTTAGTTTTGGTTTCCAGTTCAGATCTCAAGTATTCCTGTACTTTAGAGAAGCAGGTATCAGGGACATCTTCAAGTTCAGCACTCGGTCTGATGGGCCCTAATATGGGCTGCAGAAAGGACCAAATTCACATCCAAACCTCCTAAAAGGCATGACAGGTTCCTGATCAAAACACCTCTCTTAACTTCATATATGCTTAATCTCAGTCTAATCTTTGCACGCAGTAATGTCGTTAGGATTACTCACCAAAAGAGAGGTTGTCTATTTCCTTTTTCCTTAAACTCTGTAAAGCTTCTCATTTTGAGTTAGAATTAGTAAGACACCCTGAGTTTGATGGTCATGGTCAAAAAATTATAGCTGTATCTTTGTGACTGATGTTAGAAAATTAGACATCCATACACAGTTTCCAATAACTTTGAGAGCATAAACCTCTAATACTGCAAGTCTTTACTGCAAGAAGCTACAGAAATAGGAATCAGTGGATCCAAATCTTACTATAAAATAATGCCAGAAAAAAACCCCCACACATTATTTTTTTGTAATTACTAACCAAAACAATGGTAATAATAACAGTTCTCCTTATATCTTCAGAGGCAGCCATGAAAATCTCTCTTTGTCATATTATACCTTGAGTTTCAAACTTCAAAATCCGCACATCAGAAACTTTTGGTGCCAATGTAATATTTGCAAGATTAAAGCAGTGGCGTTACAAGGTTTACAGCACACCACAGATTAAATCAGATGTACAAAATTAACAAGAATAATAGCACTTCTTATATGTTGTATAACTAGAATGCAGCATTGTTTAGTCTGGAGAAAAGGAGGCTCAGGGGAGACCTTATTGCCCTCTACGACTACCTGAAAGGAAGTTGTGGCGAGCTGGGGGTCAGCTTCTTCTCGCAGATAACTAGTGATAAGACAAGAGGGAATGGCTGCAAATTGCACCAGGGGAGGTTTAGGTTGGAGATGAGGAGAAATTTCTTCTCGGAAAGGGTGATCAGGCATTGGAACGGGTTGCCCAGGGAGGTGGTGGAGTCACCCTACTTGCGGGTATTTAAAGAAAGGTTAGATGCGGTACTTAGGGACATCGTTTAGTGGGTAACAGGTGGCAGGGGAACGGTTGGACTAGATGATCCTGGAGGTCTCCTCCAACCTTAATGCTTCTATGATCAACCTGCACGAATCACAAGTCTTGCAGGAAGCCTTATTCAGTGCATAGAGTGCACAGCCGAACACAACATGGATGTTTATCATTACAGCTTGTGCTAGCTGAGTCTCTGCATCATCAGCTGAAATGCAACAATTCCTTGGAGTAACTAAAACTTCTCTATCCAGTTAGTTCCATAAGTAACTTAAGTCTATTAAAGCATATCAATCAGATACAAACCCACCACCCAGCAAAGTCCTTCTAGTGTCAGCAAAGTCTAACTATGTCCACATGTGTAATAAAGGAAGAATAGAACTAGAGCTTTTTCTTTAGATTATCTCCACATCTGCAATAAAGAAACACAGAACAGAAGGGATTTTTTTTAACCAGACCCTTAAAAAAGAAACTGGAGGAACTGACCTCTTTAAATTTTGTTGCTATGTTTTTGATGTACACATTCTTTGAGTTTGTCACGTGATTTTGGCCTCTTTGGCAAGGTACCTTAGTTAGCTGCTAATATAACAAAGAAACTGTTAATTATGAACCTATTAAAACACCTGATTGTGTAGTGGTTTATGTCAAATTTATCTGAAAAAAACTAATTATCCACCCGTAACTCTGCTTCTCTGTAAATATCAGATTCACTGGATTCCTGATCTTGGATGGAGGGCATGCCCAGCACAAGACAGGACAGAGCTTGAAAAATTTGGTCCTTGAACACCTTGTACTTCAGTTCCATCTCAGAAAAAGCCAAGCAGCAATGCAGTTCTCTCTCCAAGGACTTTCTACTGCAGTGCCTCAATAAGCAGGAAGCAGAGTTTCTCAAACTTTAATTGTTGCCTAACTAATATCTGTAAAATAAAGTTTTCCTAGAAAAGTCACTCTTGAAAAATGTTATTGACACAAAGAGAATATTGTACTAAGTGTATCTGAAACAAAATGGGCAGAACAACTACAGCCATTGCTGTGACAAAGTGCTGTCCACTGGAATTCTTTGTGGTAGTAATTCTTTGTGGTAGCCAAAGATTATCTGTTCAGTGATTTTCATGAGTCACATAAATCTTTGTTCCATTTTTATCTCGTACTCTAAACAAAATTTCATTCTTGATGTAAAACTAAGAGATACACACAGAGAAAACCTCACACAAACATCTTGTGTTTCACCTTGACAAAGTGCAGCTCAAAGTTCTCCAAAGGAATTTGACGTCCGATGTCACGATTATTCAAGACTGTATTCTACATCCTTTTCCTAAACATCTGTAATGTAGCATATAAACCTTATTGTGTATAAGCTTATAACATGTACAGTTGCAAAGATACTGCCTCTAAACTACCTGCAAAAAGCCCTGAAGTTCCCCAGATCTGTGTAGTTACTGAGCACTTTGTAAGGCACTACATCAGCACCAGACTCAACACCACACAGAGAGAAAAAAATATGAGAGAAAAAGATGCAGAAAATTGACCTTGAGAATAAAATGGATTAATTGGAGTAAAGAAATCCCATCAACCTATTCTAAGAATTACTATTTCTGTTTTACTGAAGATGGGCAGAATTATAAGCAGTTATTTATCTTAGCATGAGAAGCCAGGACTCCAGGAGAAGAGCAGAAGGGCAGGAGGGCAGCTTTAGGATTTAGACTGAGTGCTTGAAATACGAAAGGTTGAATCGATATGGTTTATTGCAAGTAGTATGATTTAATGCAAATTGTACAAGTTTTAACACAACACTGAGAAATAAAGAAAATACTAGATCAAAGATAAGTTACTATTATACTAATCACATGGGTATGGTGTTCGTGCCTTGGTACAGGGTGATGAACTAGGTGACCTTACGATAGTCCCTTCCAGCCCTACTCTCTATAAATATTAAATTAAACTAGAAATACATCAGGGCAGTGACTCTCAGTATTGAATTGGTGGTAAATCAAATTAACCACCAATAATAATCAATCCTTATTTAGTCTAAGGAATTGTCTGTCTCTCCAATTACAAATCTCAGCTAAAGAATTCTACCAAAGCCAATAAAAGCTGGAACCAAATCACTTAATGTCTAGAACACAACCAGAGCTAATTATAAAGGTTCTTTTTTATACCCTGATCAGTTTTCACAGGTATATCTTTCCTTCTCTATTTAAGGCAGAAGCTTAATCTCCTTTCTTCACAAGAAGACATATGCAATAGTGATTAGAGATATAGGACTTCAGGAAGTATTATTACAAAGTGATATTTAGGAAAAATTTCTTCTGGATAATTTTTTTTTTCCCTATTTGCACTACAAAGCAAACATAAATGAGGTTATCTAGAGGAAAACTCTGGCATTGTTGTAGATCATTACCTAATTCCTATTGATTCCTTCCATGGTTTCAAAATATCATTCTTGGACATCAGCAGAAAATTATATTCCGCAAAATGAAGTGGAGAAAGGATCAATTTTAGCTCCAAAAAAAGTTCTCTAGTAGTGCTACACACTACAGTTCGTAGTATGTATTTATAGAGAGAGAGCATAATTTGTAGATTATACCATAAATTACAACTCATGTTCTAAAACGTTATCTGCAGCAAGGCAAAAGCTGTAGCTTTACTAATACAGTTTAGTACCACTTGTCCCTAGCATGCTCATCCCTATTTTCCCTCCTTCCATTGTTATTAAAATTATTTTCACCTGTACAGCTGTTGCACTGTCTGTAGAGTAGCTACAACAGATTGGTTATGATGCCACACTGTTCCTATTTCAGAAGCAATCAAAAGATTCACAGTCATTTTTTCAACTATTTCCATAACATTAATTAAATTGCCGCTGTGATTTTGCAGCCCTGCTCTGAAATCAATTTTAAGAGCAGTGCTAATGGGCTGGTTTTATGTCAGCTGATAGACAACTAATCTGAGGGACAGATGTGTCATCATTCATGTCTTGAAGTCTTCCTTTTTTTCAAAGTCACTTTTCCAGGTAGAGATGTAAGGCTGCAATTTTATATTGACATCAGGATCTGCTTTGAAAATGCACCTTGCAGATACCCCAGACAGAGAATAGCCCAAACTCTGGAAAATTTTGTTCAGAGAGCTCAGGAGTTATAAAGTGAAGCTCTTCCCTCAGGTAACCTGAAAGTGAAGCCTCCAGGACAGAGTAACACAGTAAAGTAATCCCTCCTTTTCCCAGCATCAGGTTTTGTTAGAAGTCCAGAGATACAAGCTGTAGGGAGAACGCACACTACGCTTTGTTTGAAAGAGTCAGGAACTTAAATCTACACAGAAAACATTTTCAAGGCATGTGTCAAGACCACTGACAAGTGTGGAAGCCAACAGGAAAACATCAGGGCCACTGAATGACTGTGTACAGACATAATGGCAGCACTGGGAACATTTTCCGAGGTCAGTGATCTATAATGCCGAACCCAAACCGGTGAACTGTGTTTCCGGCGGCAAAGATAAGAAGTTCAGTTGTTTGGTTGAAAGTTTCAGAAGAGACTGCCAGCCCCAGAAAATAAAGGGCAGAAAAAGTAAACTGCTTGAAAAGAGATGTATAAAACCAAAGCAAAATTCAAGGAGACAGTGAGAAATGGAGCCCAGCTCCAAAAGCCGGAACTCTAAACATATCGCTACCCTAATGGGGTCCAGAGAGAAGCTGTGAAGCACTGGAATTGATTTTACGCTGGTACTTCAAATGACCACAATTTTTGAGAGCTAGAGAACTTTTGTTCTGACTCACACAAAGCATCTGATACAAAAGAACATGTATCCAGCCAATATCATTTCTTTAGAAAGAGACATTGAGCAATAATAGCATTTTACTTTGAACTGTACCAAGAGCTTTCTTCCCGGTACGGTTTTTACGGGAATAGCTGACTGCAATTTCAGAGAAATTTCTTACAAGCACTGAAATATGGTGGGGAGGTGGGAGGAGGGGGATACTTCTGATGGAGAGGTGTGTAGCTAATGAATACCCTGAAAAAATTCACTGTTTTCAAATACAAATCTGCCTTTGGTTTTATTTCAGTTACCATGTGTTCTAACTATTTCCACAAGATAAAGACAGTACTACGCATAAAAAAATACGAAATATTTGTCTTTGCTCCAGGGTCTAGGATTTAAAGGTGAATCAATATGTAATAGGGCTAAACAGGAATATGCTTACTAGTAACTTTTCCAAATGTCTTTTACAGTTTTGAACAGTGACATTAAGCTGTTCATAACATTTGCACAACTTCCAGTATCCTCTACCATATCATATTTATTCATAGGATGTTGAGCCATTTTGAATAATTTCACGCATATCAATGTCCATAATTGTTTCAGGCACTCCAATAGTGCTTCATTACTGGGTGTTAATCCAGAGAGATTGTTTTTTTGTCAGCTCTCCCTCTACATTGAATAGTTATGAACTGTATCATTTGTTTTCGTTATTTCTCTCTAAACCGACTATCTTTTAAAACTGTATTGGCTTTTCAAGCTAAGCAGACTAGTAGTAACCCTATAGCATTGTTTAAAGGTCGTATGCTGTTTTGTAGCATACGGTGTTATCATGGTGGATGACAACTACATTTCTCTGCTTTTTTATCTCTTTTCACATAAGTTATTTGAGGAAAAGAACTTGGTGACTAACCTTACTATTGCCCTTCCAGAATTGTTTCTGTATAGTAAGAATCACAAGGGCCAATTTGATGCAAAAATGATGCACGCTTGATGCTGCCTTTGATCCTTGAGTTCTCTTCCAACCTTAATGATTCTATGATTCTACCTTCCTTCCTAGGAAAGATAGGATTGAAACCCTGACAGAATTCAAATCTAGAACGTGTTTAATAATTTCAGTTTATTCTGTCTTGCATAACTTAGTAATGCAGAATTTCCCAGCTATGCAGAGCAGAGACGGTATTTTTCATTTCAGTTATGCCATTCTGTCAAATTAAGACAGGATTAATTAACTCCTAGATTCCTTCTCTTCATCCCTCCTTCCCATTGCCCTTGTTTTTTATCAAGTGACAAAGAATCTTGCATTTGTTACCACTTGTACTACCATATCACTAACATCTGCTTGGCAGAAGGAAGCAGCATGTTGCACATCTGCGCACTTAGTCTTGGTTCACCAGAGCCTTAACACAACCACACAACATACATACTACTACATGCTGTATGCACATCCATACTCTACATACTGGGTAATCTCAGCTACAGCACATGCACTATTGTGTTTCTGAGTATCTTATTTACATATATGGCATACATATAGGATCAACTTTGAACTTGTCCAGTTTTATGCTCAATATTTATCAACTTCAGCTAGGAAATCCGTGAATGCCATCCCAATAAACTCTACAGGACTGCCTTAAAAATGTAAGGTTTTTCTCTTTTTTTTTTTTTCTGTGATGTTGTATAGCATTTCTATTTAAGCTTTTTCCCACAGAAATGAAGGCTTTAAAAAGAGTCAAAATCCAAATTTTAGTGAATTGCAATAGACAACTAGCCCAGATAATATGATCTGGAGAGCTTTGTACATACACAATCTTTGAGTATCCTAACAGGCTTACGTTGCACATCTCTTCACATATTCCACATCACTACACAGCTGTCCACAGCTTAGATATCCTCATGTCACAATGACCAGGGATTGTAAAGAAAATAATAAATGCCAGGTAGCAAAGGTTTCATATGGTTTCACAAAGATTACAAAACTGTTAATGTCAGTATACTAACATCTGCACAAAAAAGAGACATTTTCTTTTCTCTGTTCTACTATTCTTAAGCCTTTGCTTTGATTGCATTTTCCCAGGGTTTGTTCAGACTGTAATGACAAACCTGGTATCACTTAAGTATCTAGGCAAACCACAGACAGACTGAATTGGTGCAGGAACATATAAAATCAATCAGAAATCTGTTCTCACGCCTACAAAGAATCACTGGATCGTCTGTCTTAATGAAGCCTTGGTTTTCAGTCAAAGGGAATAAAAAAAAGGCAAACAGGGAACCTCTGTGTCTCATTAGAAACAAAAAAGTGGTTCCAGAACAGCTCATCAGTGTTCAAAAGCAATCATTTCAGTATACTGCCAGCTCTGCCTTTTCTTTTTCTTTTCACGCTGAACTGACAACTTTTACTCCATCCACAAAGAGGCTGACAGGTGGAGCAGCAGCTGAGCAGCTGCAGGCATTTGGCTGCCTCTAACTTGCTGCTGGTGGCCGAGAACTCTTCACTCTGGTGTTCATGTCTCTGGAGAACTTGGGAAGTCAGCAGCGCAAAGCCAAGTCTTTTCGTCTGCAACTGCAGCAATAGTGGAAAAGAAGCCAAAAAGGTTAGAAGGACTTCATCTATCCCCTATTATTTCCAAAATACTGATATGCATGTCTTCCTCTTGAATTGGACAAAGAGGACAGAGAAGACCCTATGCCCCTGAATGGTTTGACAAGAAGGGAAGCATGTTGAAAATCCACCTCAACCACAGGTTTCACACTAAAATGTGATTAGTTCTTAGCCTTAGCAACGCAGTAGATGACAGCAGTTATATCACTTTTGAGCAGACAGCTCTTTTCAAAAGTCTTTGGTCCAAAGCTGAGGACTGTGTTTTTGTTCTCTAGCATGATGACTTCAGTATTCTACTACTGTCTCCAGTCTACTAAAGAGATAAAATGGGAATCCCTGACAGCAGCAAACAAAAAGCCGAAGCAGTCCTGATGGAGAGCAGGTACACATGACATGCCCTAAATACACTGCAAGTAGCTGATAAGAGGTACGTTGATGTGGAGAGCAAAAAGTAAAGTCTGCATCTTTCATCTCAGCCACCTTCAATGCCTTTTCTGTTACTCTGTTCCTTATTAGAATCCTTCAGGACGGTTATCCATTCAATCATCTGTGACGTACGCGTCTGTTCATTCCACTTGCAAATGTGCAATACTGACAGAAATAACTGACTGTCACAATATTTGCTTCTAAAATGAAATGAAAAAACGTGAATCCAAAAGATGTGTTCAAACATAGCACAATACATGACTTAATGTGTCCCTGAACATAACAGAAATCCTCTGTTCCAATCAGCGGAACATGCATAGGGCTGGCAATCAGGAGGTCCTCACTTCCTTCCCATATCTGGCATTCCTTATACATTGTTGAAGGAAAACTCTAAGGATGAACAAATTTCACTGCTCCAGTTTTTCCTTACTGCATGCTAGTGACCTGCTTAACTTCCCTAAATCTATCCTGTAAGAAGGCAGCTATACACAAAAATATAATTACTGCAGTTTGTAACCTGTCTGGAGATCCACAGCAAACAGATATTGAACACCTATCCCCCTCCAGGAGGCAACTTTTGCTGGATCTAGTGATAGAGAAGGATACAGCCTGGTTGACTTCTGCAAATCATCCTGTTATCCAGTGTTAACAGAAACTGTAGATTGAATTCACTTCAGCTATGTGCTCTTGTCCATTTTCACTGTCTCTGCCTTATTACCCACATTAGGTTATATTTGACACATTCATACAAACAATCAGGTGACATTCAGAAGCTGCTCACCTCTGTCTCTTCATATCTTAACCTCTGCTAGCCTGAATGCCAAACAAAACACAGACAGTTGTTCTGTCTTTACTTTGCCCATCTGCCAGTAAAGAGTTTGAGCACTTTTTCCAATTTCAAAGCTGAAGGTTGAAGTTTAAGAGCAGCCAGAGAAGTAAATTACTAGGTTTGTGAAATTCTGTAGCTAAAGAGAGCAAAACTTGCACGCGCTGGAGGCAAGGAAAAACTTTGTTAGCTACTGGCAAATATTTCCCAAAGACAGACTCGCCTAATGGCACACAGGCAGCTTTGGAGGAGCAGTGTAAGGACAAAGGTGCTCCAAGAGAAATGATGGATCTCCCCACAGGTAACTTCCTGGGGAAGTCCATCCTCTTCTGGCTATCGCATGACCCTTTTTCCCCAGAAGTCCCTCCCCTTTTCCAGCCTGTTTTGGGTTTGCATGGCAAGGTTTTGGTAGTGGGGAGGCCCCAGGGGTGGCAGCTTCTGCAAGAAGGTGCCAGAAGCTTCCCACGTGTCCAACAGAGCCAATACCAGCTACCTCCAAGACGGACTCACTGCTGGCCAAGGCCGAGCCAATCGACAACAGTGGTAGCGCCTCTGGCATAACATATTTAAGAAGGGAAAAAAAGTGCGGGAGCTTTTGCAGCCAGAGAAAAGAGTGAGAAGTTGTATGAAACTTCGCAGACACCAAGGTCAGTGAAGAAGGAGGGACAGGAGATGCTCTAGGCACCGGAGCAGAGATTCCCCTGNCACCAGAGTAGGTGGAGACACCTGAAGGAGGCTGTGACCCCGTGGGAAGCCAGCGCTGGAGCAGGCTCCTGGCAGGACCTATGACCCCATGAAGAGAGAGGACTTCACACTGGAGCAGGTTTGCTGGCAGGACTTGTGACCCCATGGGGGATCCACACTGGAGCAGGCTGATCCTGAGGGTCTGCACCCTGTGGAAGGGACCCATGATGGAGCAGTTCACGAAGGGAACTGTAGCCCACAGGAAGGACTCACACTGGAGAAGTTGGTGGAGGACTGACTCCTGTGAGAGGGACCCCATGCTGGAGCACAGGAAGAGTGTGAGGAGTCCTCCCCCTGAGGAGGAAGAAGCAGCAGATACAACATGTGATCAACTGACCGTAACCCCCATCCCTGTCCCTCTGTGCTGCTGGGGGGGGGAAGCAGGGAGAGATAGGGAGTGAAGTTAAGCCTGGGAAGAAGGGAGGGGTGAGGAGAGGTGTTTTAAGATTTGGGTTTATTTCTCACTGCTCTGCTCTGTGTTTGCTTGGTAATAAATCAGATGAATTCCTCTCTACATCTGGTCTGTTTTGCCCAGGATAGTAATTGGTGAACAACTTTTCCCTGTCTTTATCTCGACCTACAAGCTGTTCCCTATACCTTTTCTCCCATCGAGTTAAGGAAGGGGAGTGATAGAGTAGCTTTGGTGGGCACCTGGACTTCAGCCAGGGTCAACCCATCACACAGTCACATGGTCTATTTACTCCACCCCTTTCTGCCTTTTGTAAAATCTCATACCCCATATGTTCACAGGCTGCTGGACCAGATGTCCCTTCTCGTTTATCCAGAAGGATGGCAGCATGGAAAGTCCCTTCCCACTGTGCGCACACAGGACCACTCTTTGGTTACACTTGCCGGTTTATGGCTGGGAGCCATCATTTTGTAAACTGTAAAAAAACATTGTGTTTTCATGTGATTGGCTGTCAGTTCCTACATCTCCCTCATCATCAGGAGAGGGGCAGGTCCAAGGGCAGCCCTTGAACTCAGCAGTGCTGGAACACCATCCAGGCACACCCTTCCACAGGCCAGCAGCTCCTCCTCACCTACCCTCCTATCACCATGGCTCTACAAATATATATTTAGGCATTTTAATTGTTTTCCTACATTTAGTTCTGTCCACTGGTGGTTACAATTCACTGTGTCAGGATGGGATGAACCCAGTCCTAGATATCATAGGCTCATAGAATGGCTTGGGTCCAAAGGGACCTCAAAGATCATCTAGTTCCAACCCCTCGCCATGGGCAGGGACACCCTTCACTAGACCAGGTTGCCCAAAGCCTCATCCAACCTGGCCTTGAATGCAGGTTTTCTTTTGTACTTCAGTGCTTGAGCTGACCTATTATTTTGACAAATACAGAATTTCATCTCACGTTATGTGCACTTTGTCCTGGTCACAACAACCCCAGGCAGCACTACAGGCTTGGGGCAGGATGGCTGGAAAGCTGCGCAGAGGAAAAGGATCTGGGGGTGTTGACTGATGCTCACCTGGATATGAGCCAGCCTCTTCTCACAGATAACTAGTGACAGGACAAGAGGGAATGGCCGCAAGTTGCACCAGGGGAGGTTTAGGTTGGAGATTAGGAGAAACTTCTTCTTGGAAAGGGTGGTCGGGCATTGGAAGGGGTTGCCCAGGGAGGTGGTGGAGTCACCATCCCTGGGTGAGTCTAAAGAAAGGTTGGATGGGGTACTTAGGGACATGGTTTAGTGGGTAATAGGTGGTGGGGGGATGGTTAGACTAGATGATCCTTGAGGTCTCTTCCAACCTTAATGATTCTATGATTCTATAAATATATCAATAAATATTGAATTGCTTATTGTTGTATACATATCCTGCAGAGACTACTTAAAACATGATTGCCAAATTACCCTGGAGGAAATAATTATGTTGCAACACTGTAGCAACAATGTAGCTCAGTGAAACACCTCCAAGGAAGGAGAGATCAACCTGTGTTGAATCATAACTGATTTCAGTCCCTCAGACTCACAACCTCATATCCAGAAGCACTAAGATGCATGTAAGTAGTCTGCCAAGCATTCTGACCATAAGACACCTGTATTGAGGTAGTCTGTCCTGGATTGCTTGCAATGACATGAAGGACAAGGGGCATCAGTTTTCAAGTTGCTTCCCACACTTCCTGGGTTTTTCTTAGGAGTGTGCTTGTTTTGGATGTGTTTCATCCTACTATTCAGAAGCTGGCAGTGATTAACCTCTCTATCCTGTCCCATCACTGTCAGTCATCAGGATTTAGTCACTCTCTCTGCTTCAGATCTGCTTGTCCTGAGAAATCGCAAGTAGATGTTTGCTAGGATCTTGACGACCTGCTACTGTCGGTGTCAGCAACACATGTGATTTTTATAGCCCTTCTCCTCCTGGTGTTTTCACCCATGTGCTCACATTCACTCTCCCTCCATATCAATGTAAATGTTTTTAATGATTTTCCATAGGCCTCTAAGATTCCTGGGTTTCTATTTTCTAATACATTGCAGGCACTTCAGTACCTACTGGCAATAAAATGACAGCTGCCTTTTATGATTCATAAGTTTTCCTCTGAATAGTCTCCCAAGCTCCTGGTACTGCTCCTCAGTATTTCAGCATTATATCATAGTAAACTTTCCACCTTCCCATCTCAGAATTGCAAAAGAAGATAACACTTCACTTCTTTCTATGCAGTCATTCTGTCTATAACTTCTAATCTGATCCAGTGTTCACATTCTATCCCTATTTTATTTGATTTTGGGAAGCTTTATGGTGGGCCTTCCCAATTTATCATTTTCCATTACCCACATTACATTATTCCTTTTTATGCAAGACAAATTGGAAAAAAGTTTGCTATTGATAGAACAGACAAAGAAATCTGTTGAGTAACAAAAAAAAAGTATTTATTTAATTTTTAAATAATATTCTAAGTACTCCTTCTGTGAGTTATAATACCCTTTCACTGATAGTCCTGTTATGTATTTGTCAAGGTCTACTTTAATGGCTAATGAGAACTTTGTTGGTTATAACAGAGATGTCTCTCGACATCAGAGAGAGATCTTGACCCAAGTTCTATATGCAGCACTTATAATTAGGATTGGCAGCTGGCTCTCTCCTCAGATTAGCAGCATAGTGATCACTGGCAGGTAGTAAATACGAAATTAGTTCACTGATACCTTTAATGAGAAAGTCAAGATGTTGAGGGGAAAACAGCTTTGCAAGAATCAGGCAGACATTCTTAATGAATTCATATTAATAAGAAGCAGCTTACTTTCTGCACTTTATTCTACCACAGAGCATGTTTCATACCATTGTAAATCATCTACTGATAAAAGTGTAAGAATGTAAGGCTTGGAAGACAGATAAATTAAATCACTAAAGAGAGAGAGAGGAGCAGCCACTCCGTGCCTTTGTATTGATTAGGATTGCTGTCTTCCACAGCAGTCCTGAAATGTCATCCAGATCCTGGTACTAGAGCTCACACAAAGGTAAATTAAATACATATTTAAAATGTTTTCGATAGGCTTCTGCATGTCCCTAGTACATCTTTTGTACCCTTACAGCCAAGAAGAACGCTTAAAATCAGAGATACTTGTTAGACAAAAGGAAGCTCCTTTTTGCAGAATTGTTGGATCTTAATAAAATCTTATGAGTCAGGTACTCAGGTAAAAGAAAATATTGTTCCAAGGCAGGAACACCAATGTTACAGAATTAATGTAAAGCTTCTTATTTCCATCATGTCTTTGGTCACAGCCTTCTCTTCTGCCAGATACAACTTCCTTGTTCACTGAGGAAGAAATTAGAATCATAGAAGCATTAAGGTTGGAAGAGACCTCAAGGATCATCTAGTCCAACCATCCCCCCACCACCTATTACCCACTAAACCATATCCCTAAGTACTACATCAAACCTTTCTTTAAACACCTCCAGGGACGGTGACTCCACCACCTCCCTGGGCAACCTGTTCCAATGCCCAAACACCCTTTCAGAGAAGAAATTTCTCCTAATCTCCAACCTATACTTCCCTTGGTGCAACTTGCAGCCGTTCCCCCTTGTCCTGTCACTAGTTATCTGTGAGAAGAGGCTGAATCCCAGCTCACCATGATTTCCTTTCAGGTAGCTGTAGAGGGCAATAAGGTCTCCCCTGGGCCTCCTCTTCTCCAGACTAAATAGTCCCAGTTCCCTCAGCCGCTCCTTATAAGACCTGTGCTCCAGACCCTTCACCAGTTTCGTTGCCCTTCTCTGGACACACTCCAGGGCCTCGATGTCTTTCTTGTGGTGAGGGGCCCAAAACTGGA
>VWZZ01008405.1:398749-443431 GCA_013399095.1 Psophia crepitans | reverse complement strand
CTGCCTGGGGTTGTTCTGGCCAAAGTGCAGGACTCAGCACTTTGCCACATTGAACCTCATCCCGTTGGCCTCTGCCCAACGATCCAACCTGTCCAGGTCCCTCTGCAGAGCCATCCTACCCTCCGGCAGATTGACACTTCCCCCCAGCTTGGTGTCGTCTGCAAACTTACTGAGGGTGCACTCAATTCCCTCATCCAAATCATCAACAAAGATGTTGAAGAGGATGGGACCCAGCACCGACCCCTGGGGACCACCACTCACAACCGGTCACCAGTTGGATTTCACTCCATTCACCACCACTCTCTGGGCCTGACCATCCAGCCAGTTTTGAACCCAGCAAAGAGTGTACCTGTCCAGGCCATGGGCCGCCAGCTTCTGCAGGAGAATGCTGTGGGAGACAGTGTCAAAGGCTTTGCTGAGGTCTAGGTAGACTACATCAACAGCCTTTAATTAGTACTTCATTACTTCCTATAGAATACAAAATTCTAAGGAAGGAAAAAGTACTTAATAGTAAATGGCATAGCAACTGAAATCTCACATAGGAAGTTTAAACTGTTGAATAGGTTAGAAGTTTATTCATATATATTTCTTCTGAAGGCAAGAGTATGAAAGTAAAGAATAATCTGTATGTGTTTGAGAACAAAGCATTCTAATAACTGTTTTCAGCAGACTAGTAAAGTTATAATTATGTTTAGGTTTCATCATAAGTTTTCCAGACCAAATACACTTCAAATAAATCTTACAAAATGACAAAAATATTCACTGATAATGTTTAGCCACATAAACAGTGACATTTTTATGTGACCATTATAACGCAAAGAAACAAAATGAAAAATAATCATATAATGTAAACAGTTTTGTTCGTTCTAAATACTTGAAAAACATCATTATTTACAAGAAGAATTCAATGTTTTATTCAACTCTAGGCCTTGTTTCTTTTAAACAGCTTTCTTGCTGCCTTATGTCAACTGTAAGCATCTTGGTTTGTAAGCCAGGTTGCCACCTGGCTTCTCACCATTTCTTTTTGCCTTTTAGCAGCTTCTAACAGAGGATTTATACCCTCAAACCTTCCCACCTCCCCTGGGACCATAGTTAACTTTTAACAGAAGTGATAGCATAGACATGTTTACCAGCAGTTACTACACACACATAAGAAAGGAAACACTGGACTGTCAGTTTAAGCATTTACAAAGAAACTTTAATAACAGGATATGAGGGGAGTTGGTTGCCTGTCAGGCTTCTCCAGCTTTTTTCCTTTCTTTTTTTCTCAAATGTTGCTGTCCCTTCTGTGCCAGTTCTCCTTCCTTTGATTGCTACAGGCCCAGACAGGAAGGTGAGTAGACCATGGCACACCTCGGTGACTTAACGGGAGTTTTGGAAACTGTCCATAAGGGTAAGGAAACACATATAGCACCAACCTGCACCCTGTACCCAGTCCTATAGGCAGCAGTAAGCTCCCCACAGCCATGGGGAAAGGCAGCTCACCACACCATCACCCACACTCTCTGTGTGAAACTTACCTCAAAATACCAGTTTGATTCACAGATCCATTGGCTGGTTTTGTTCTGGTTCGCATGGGAATTTCAGCAATCACTTTGGAGTTTTTCCTATTGTTCCCACATACATGTTTTTCTGAAGTTGAGATTTTGCATTTCCACAAGCAGTGTTGCCTGTGTCTTCCAGCACATTGCAAAGCCCCAAAACCCACTCTAGTGCATGGTCACCTGAGTGGTCTGGGGCTGGATGCAGGGCCTCTTGGAGCAGCTCACTGCACAGGAATCTCCTTTGCACGTGGCAGGGGCTGTGCAGGGGCTCCTTGGTGGCCTCCTTGGATGGATCCATAGCCTTTGGGCATATTCCAAAGTGTTTGTGACCCTCCACCTTTCTGGTATTCCCACCACCATCATGAACTTTCCTCCAACCCCATTGTTTAGCAACCTTGTAAAATGAGGGCCCTCAAATTTGCCTTAAATCTTTTATTTGTTTTCTTTTTATTCACATTAAAACTTTACTTATTAATTTCATTAGCTATTATAAAAAAGCATTTTGTACATTATATACCTACACTTCTAGGTATATATATATTTCTATATATGTAGGTACCTTCATATAGATGTACAAATATATGCTATATATAGTGTTGTAGTTTTACCTCAGCCAGCAGCTGAGCACCACACAGACGCTCGCTCACTCCCCCCGACAGAAGAGAATCAGAAGAGTGAAAGTGAGAAAACTCGTGGGTTCAGGTACAAGAATTTAATAAAGGAAGCAAAAGCCACGTGGACAAGCAAAGCAAAACAAGGAATTCATTCCCTGCTNTTGGGGTCAGCTGCCCTGTCTGTCCCCTCCCAACTCCCCGCACACCCCCAGCCATCCCACCGGCAGGGCGGTGCGAGAAGCAGCAAAGGCCTTGGCTCTGTGTGAGCATCGCTCAGCAACAGCAAAACCATCTCTGCACTATCAGCGCTGCTTCCAGCACAAACCCAAACACAGCCCCGTACTGGCTGCTATGAAGAAAATTAACTCTCTCTCAGCTGAAACCAGGACACGTATATACATATGAAGTGCATGTATAAATAAGTAACACCACTATTTATGCACATTTCTACACTCGTAAATTCATATATATAAATAAAAAATTTATAAACGTGTATTTCTCTTTATATTAGCATTTTGTGGTCCAAATGGGCAGCTAATTGCAGGGTCATGACCTTGTCAGATACGGCAGCTCCCCGCCATAAAATAGCGGCTAAAACAACAGTGCAGCCCAGTGTATTTAGTGAAAGGAGAATTAGTGCGATGATGCCCTTCAGCACAGACAGAAAGGGGAAGCTTGTCCTGACAGCCTGTCACAGGGCTACGTGAGCACACATGAGGTACCTTAGGAACAGGAGAAGGGTAGAGTTTGGGAAGAAGAGCTCCAAATATCACAGAGGCAAAAATGCAGAAAAGCCAAAACCACCAACATCTTGTTCTTTCACGTGAAAGCTATTAAACAGTGTGGGATTTATATCAGCAGAAATAAGGGAGCGTGCTTAATGTTCTCTTACTGCAAGACTCAAACCTATTTTATATCAAAGCATCAGTTTACCATTAATATTATCTGGTCGAATGGGACACATATTGCAAATACCTCTTTTCAGAAGCTAGAATCCAATTCCTGAAATGGATCTATTGCATCTCATTTTTCTAACATTTCTTAGTAAATTGGGAACATCTAGTTCTAGGGAGTTTTTTTGCTACTTCAAGAAGAAAAAAGAACTATTCTGAAAAGCAGCCCAAACATTTTAGCTTAACAGAAGTACCCTCTTTTTTTTTCTTGCTAACCAGTGAAATGGGATTACTTGAACAGAAGAACAGGTGAAATATGAAGTCTGTGTTTCAGTGTATATAAAATTAAATTCACTTCCGTCAAGCAAACTTTCTTCTGCCTTAGTCAGAAAGTATCATGAAATAAACTGACTGAAATTTAGGTGAAGTCCAAGCAATAGTTAACTTGCACAACAATTCATTATATTTATCCTAGAATAAATCTGTATTAGCCTTTACTAATTTGTGTGCCTCCACTAATGCAGTTTATATCTGGCTGCATCATCTAGTACCATCGGGAAACTGAAAGAATTCTTTGTACAATGACTTCAGTATTATATATCTAAGAGTAAGATCTGGAATAGAGCATATTTTGGTCAGCTAGAAGTATTTTGGAACATATTCAAACCAAACCTGAAAATCTGATAATAGATTTTAAAATTTGATTATTTACTGAAATAACAGAACTTACGTCAGTCCGATCTGATGCTGTGTCAGGTCGTATTGACTCTGGACCAGCCATTACCAGCAGCTGTCTACACAAGAAAAAGGCAACACTGATTCCTGTTTTGAAGCACTGTATTTTAATCCTTTACTTCCTGATTATGGCTGTGAAACTACAAAATTTTGCTTTTATTTTAATATACAAAAAAATTCTTTTTCAGTGTAAAACACTGTATTCACATCTTTATTGGTGAACCAAAGTGACTTTATGTGATTTTATAACTGTTGTGTTTTCTACAGATTACCTATTTATAGGCCTCATTTTGTTTTCCTCACTTCAAAGCCAGCCTGCAAAAATTATCTTTTGAAAACAATGGAAATTCCTTAGATTCACATAGCACTTCAGAAAGTTTGACTTACTGCTATGACATAGTTGATTGTCTTTGATCAAAGAATTTCACAACCTAAGCTTGTAAAATATTCAAACCACTCTTTTTGTCTCTGCAGTGCATTCATGAAATAGCCTACTAGCAGTGTTTGAATTTTAGGCTTTTTTTAAGCATACTGTTGATTCAAAATCAACTCTTTTCTCTTTAAGAAATCATAGCTATAGCGAGCACAAAAAGACTGAAATCGAAAAATCATAGTAGTATCCCTATTATAAGGTTTCGCAGTAGCCAATTCATTTGAGGTCTAAAACCTCAATTTTCTATTACCCAATTTTCTAAAAATCTTTTAGGAGTGGAATTTTCCTTATGCTTGGTCTTAGCTTTTGGTCAAATTGATTTGGGTTTGGGAATTTTTCTATAAAACACATTTTCCATTGTTCATATGTACCAAAGAGATGTGTACATACTATTTTCCCTAGTATGTTTCTATTAATGTGCTTAAACCAAAAACTTCACAGCTAAACAAATTGTTGAACCAGAAAAGCAATGTGAAATGGAAAAAACGTACAGAGAATTTTTTACATTTTAAATTGTCTGTAGGTAAATTTTCACCATAAGTCCAGCACAGTAAATTGAAAAAGTAATGATATGTCTCCCAGATTATATTAAGTTTAAGGAATAATAATTAGCAACAAATGTATATGACAGAAAATCAGAATAAATCTTCTGGCCACTGCGAAATTAATTTCTAGGGCAGTTTCCAAGCTAGACAGCATGAGAAAAGGAGCTTTAGAATTATGCTTGGGTGGCATATAGAAAGGATTGCCTGACAAAATTGGAATTACAAGAAACAGAAAATTAAGCTAATTAGTTAAGTAATTATGTTTATGCATTGGTTCAGCCTGACTAGGGTCACCCATAACCTCTATCAAAATGTGCAGTAATAGGATATAACAATTTTGTTCTTTTCTGTTTTTCTTTCAGTGGCACAATATGGTTATCGATTTTTTGTTTTATCATCAGCCTTATGTTTGTTAAATATTGCTGGGGAGGATAACATGGCCTTGGCAGGGTGGCACCTAATGTAAAACAGACGATCTGTAGAATTTTATGAAACTGCATAACTGATTATTCTGACATCCTAGACTCAACTGCCCAAGCAGACATCCCTTCCAGTCTTCTGTTCCACTGTTTTCATCATGGCCTGCATTTAGACTTCAGACACTGTTTTCTCTGTTGAGGGAGTTTTGCTGGAGAAAGAAGAGGTGGGGAAAAGATTGAGAATATTGTAAAGAAGAGGGAGAATAACATTATGCCACTGCAAACTTCACAGGGCACCCATACGAAAGCTGGAGAGGGACTGTTTATCAAGGAGTGTAGTGACAAGACAAGGGGGAATGGGTTTAAACTAAAAGAAGGGAAATTTATATTAGATATAAGGAAAAAAAATCTTCCCTGTGAGGGTGGTGAGGCACTGGAACAGGTTGCCCAGAGAAGCTGTGGAGGCCCCATCCCCGCAAGTGTTCAAGGCCAGGTTGGATGAGGGTTTGGGCAACCTGGTCTAGTGGAGGATGTCCTTGCCCATGGCAGGAGGGTTGGAACTAGATGATCTTTAGGATCCTTTCCAACCCAAACCACTCTATTATTCTATGACTCTAAGACCCTCATGCTCAAAAGGATTCAGTAGATCTGCAAAAGTTTCAAGGCAGCAAAGACGATCTATGGCCTAAAAAGGCTCCCATAAAGGCTTATGATGTATGCATTTAGCCTCCAAAAAAGACAAGGATTTTAATAAATTATTCACTATTTCTTTCCATTTAAGAACTAGAGGGTAACAAATGAATCTATCAGACAGTAGGCTAAAACTAATCAAAAAGCAGTGTTTCTTCACACAATGTATAGTTATATAGCATATGTCACAGTTCAACCTCAGCCAGCAACTAAGCCCCACGCATCCACTCACTCCCTCACAGTGAGATGGGGGAGAGAATTAGAAGGGTAAAAGTGAGAAAACTTGTGGGTTGAGGTAAAGATAGGTTAATAAAGAATGCAAAAGCTGTATGTGCAAGCAAATAAAAATGAAGAATTCATTGACTACTTTGCATCAGGAGGCCAGCCATCTCCAGGAAAGCAGGGCTCCATCACATGTCACAGTTACTTGGGAAGACAAATGCCATCAGTCTGACCATCCTTCCCCCAGCACAAATCCAAAACATACCACTCTATGAGCTGCTGTGAAAAATATTAACTCTATCCCAGCCAAAAACAGTACAGTACAGTATGCAGGGTCTATGTCCCAGTGTGCTGTAAATGCTAGTTTCATGGGAGCCACACCAGGGCTGGACAAGTTCAGAAGGAAGTCACCAGATGCTTCTAAATATCTACCAACCATTTCTTCTGGCAGAAATTGCTGGAGGATGGGTCAGAATTCCAGAGAAGGATCACATACATTTTCCCTCTTCTCCCCTGCTGTGGACAGCCACTGTTGCCCACTGCTAGAGACCAGACAGGTGAGCCCAACTGATCTTTAGTCTGAAACAAAGTGATTACTATTTTTAGCAGACCTGCACACAACATTTACAAGCAAATTGCAGTCTTAGACATTGACATAATTTAATAATGATCTCTGCTTCGTTCTTATTCCTAATAAATCCTAGCACAAATGACATCTCAATTATCACATTTCATTACAGCTCTTTGATAATTTTTCTCTTTTTCCCCAACTGAGTTAAAACATGGCTTAAAGCATTCCTCATAAAGAAGCAAATCTTTTTTTCACAGTTGGATGGCTCAAGGGACAGTTTGAGATCCAGTTAAGAAGGAACTAGTTACTAATAACAAATGCTTTAATCAAGTAAAGTCTGTTTCTTTTGTTTCCTTTTGTTTTATTGTTATGTTCTTTACCATTACAAACTTTTATTAGAACAAGCACACCTCTCTAATTCTTGCAGATAAAACAAGGTCAGAACATGGACAGTTGTAACATCTGCATGAGTTAGCAGTCAGGGCTCTGGGATGTGTGAATTGCTTAATGGGTTGTTAACTCAGATGTGCATTGATAATAACTGAAAGATCAACTTGTCAACATTACTTATTTGGCCACTGATCAAAGCACTGTAAGAGGATGAAAGAGGAAATATGAATGAAGGTCAGAATAATTTTCTGTGGGGATTTCACTTGGGCACATGAATATTGTTACTCCCTAATAGGTTACTCAGGATAAAAACGATTAAGAAACCAGGGTGAGCCAATAGCACAGAATCAGTTATGGAACACCAGGCCAAGCGGGGAAGCAGTCTGAGTCCATGCTGCATTTAAAACTCACTGGTGAGTCCAGCAAGTCAAAATGCACAAGATAAAATCTTGTTCACAGCTCTGAACAGGTTCTCATTTTTGTGTCTCACATGTGTGAGACCTAATTTACAATTCCTAGAGTTTCCTTAAGTTCAAAACCTACTGTCCTAGTAACATTCACTAGAGAAGTCCCTATGGCCTAGTTATGCAAGAAACTCTGCAATAGAATAAAGCGATGGCTGCCCTAGAGAATTTAATCTAATATAATATCTAACATTATTTTGAAGGCAGGCAGAGAGCAAAGAAGAATGAAGGTTTCATTCAGTTTCAGTATTCCAATGAAAGGACTTAAATATTGCCAGCTAAATGTTTTTGTTTCATTATGTAGGTTGCTGGTTTTGTGGGTTTGGGTTTTTTCTTCTTTAAAGCAGAATTTTGTTATTAAAAGAACTCCATGAAAAGAAAATACAATAGGGCAGACTATGAGGCACCAACCTTGGAGCAAAATCATCCACAAGAATCTATGACCTGAACGTGACAATGACCGAGACAGGCACAACATTTGCATAAACCAGTTCAGTCTTCTGCAAGCTTTTCACTATTAACAGAATGCCATAATTGTTAAAGTGAAAAAGACCAAAAGTGCACAAGTTTTTCCAGGGAATATAGCAGCTAAGTGTGCCCTCTTAAACCCACTCCAATAAATGAAAACAGAAAACTAAAGCCACTATATTACCCACAACAAAACTTGGCAAAAAAAAAAAAAAGTTCCTCTTCAGTGTATCAGTAGGTTCTGACTAAGGGAAGGAGAAAATAAGTAGGTCTCATGCCAATGACAACATTCTGTCCATAAAGGAAGTGTTGTATACATTCAGTTTCTTTTGGTGGAAACACGTCTTATTTCTCCTGTATTACTGGTTTTGCTTCTCTTAGATAGCTTTATTACAAGATACTGCCATTCTAGTGGAGTATACAATATCATGTCTATTTGTGGTGGGTTGACCCTGGCTGAAGTCCAGGTGCCCACCAAAGCTGCTCTATCACTCCCCCTCCTTAACTAGACAGGGGAGAAGTATAACAAAAGGCTCGTGGGTTGAAATAAGGACAGGGAGAGATTCTTCACCAATTACCGTCACGGGCAAAGCAGACTCACTCAGAGAGAAATTAATCTCATTTATTACCAAACAAAACAGAGCAGAGCAATGAGAAATAAAATCAAACCTTAAAACACCTCCCCCCCACCCCTCCCTTCTTCCTGGGCTTAAATTCATTCCCAATTTCTCTACCTCCTCCCCCCCAGCAGCACAGGGGTATGGGGGTTACGGTCAGCTGATCACCTGTTGTCTCTGCCACTTCTTCCTCCTTAGGGGTAGGGCCCTTCCCATGCTCCAGCATGGGGTCCCTCTCACATGAGACAGTCCTCCACAAATGTCTCCAACGTGAGTCCTTCCTGTGGGCTACAGTACTCCCATGGATCTCTCCCATGGGGTGCAGTCCTTCAGGATCAGCCTGCTCCAGCATGGGCTCCTGTCTCCACGGGGCCACAGGTCCTACCAGGAGCTTGCTTCAGTGCTGGCTTTCCACCTGCTCTGGTGTGGGGTTCTCCACAGACTGCAGGTGGATATCTGCTCCACTATCATCCTCCATGGGCTGCAGGAAGACAGCCTTCCTCACCATGGTCTTCTGCACGGGCTGCAGGGAAATCTCTGCTCCAGTGCCTGGAGCATCTCCTCCTCCTCCTTCTGCACTGACCTTGGTGTCTGCAAAGTTTCTCACATCTTCTCACTCCTCCATGTGGCTGCAAAAGCTCCTGCGCTTGGGTTTTTTTCCCATCTTAACTATGTTACCCTGGAGGCGCTACCACTGCTGTTGTTGGGCTTGGCCTTGGCCAGTGGTGGGTCTGTCTAGGAGCCAGCTGGCATTGGCTTTATCAGACATGGGGGAAGCTTCTGGCAGCTTCTTGCAGAAGCTGCCACCCCTGGGGCTTCCCCACTACCAAAACCTTGCCACGCAAACCCAAAACACTATTGTTTTGTTAAAAAAAAATAAAAAATATTTATATATCCAATATGTTAGCAGTGATTTGTGGGCTTTAACCAGGCAGGTGTAAGTTTTAGGGGTTTCTGGAAAAACCCAGGGTATGTGGTTTTGAGTTGTATTTGTCACCTCGAATCTCTGCAGCACCAAGCAAGTTAAAACAAAGCTGATGTTCTACCACATTGTAGGTTCAGACATATCTAAACAAATATATCACTATAATACACAAAAGCACCTACAAAACATGGTTGTCACCTGCTGACATTTATTAAGCAAAAAACTGGCAGCAAAAATACATGAAGTTGATGCCAGTCATTGGGAATCAGCAACTATTTATGTTAAAAAAAGATACATATACCAAAATGGAAAACACAGTGTGAACTGGGATCTCATTACCTTCTACAGCTTAAGCAGAATAATGCCACATTCCCCTCTAATGGAAAACAATGGTTTTAAACAGTGGAATCATAAGGTGTGGTTTCATCATCATAAGCTTTCTTTTAAGGTAAGAGTGAATTCTTGAGAAATGGAAAACAAATTACATTTCAGGAGACCAGCAGGTTATTCCTGCTGTAAAGGATTTTTCCAGAAAAAAAAATCAGGTCAGTCTAAAGCAGTTGCCTACCTGCTCTTCCATCAGCACATAATACTGTCCTGTGGATGCTGCCACTGCAGTGAAAAGTGAAGATGTCCAGGGTGCTCTTAGATTAGCATTTTAGTTCAGAACATGAGTGCCTTTTGTTATGAATTTCTGATCATCCTGACTACATTCGTATTGTGGAGCAGTCTTGGAACACACAAACTGGATTGCTTTCAGACGAAACTAAAACAGAAGCTGTGCCCCAGAGTGACATATACCTAGTGCATTCAAACCAACAAGCGATGTTCAGTGCACAACACCAGAGCTGAGCTACTCTGAAGTTAACACAACACCCTGCAAAATAATATGATGTGGACATCAGGTTCTTTGCATCACCTGTTTTGCTTTCTGATCTACTCCAATTGCCCTATATGTTCAGGCAGATGTACTCTCAGCCAAAATGGAGGTACACAGACTCTTTTCATTTACCCTTGCATGGCTCTAAAATAATGTCACAATAAATTATATAACAATAAAATCAAAAGTGCAACCCCTTACATGTACATTTAAAGAGTTCTGTAAGAAATGACAGTACGTTGCAAATTTAAAACCCAAGAACATTAATAACATGATAGGATAGAAAGCCTATCTCCTATTGTGCTCACTTTTTGCAAAAAAATTTGCCGGTGATCCTACTGGAATGACCTATTTAATATAATCAGCTCATTACAAAGTTGGAAGTGCAATATTTTCCAAACCTGAGATGTACTAAAGTATTTTACAGACTAAGTTACAAACTGAGAAGAAAAAATCTGTTTCCTTCCATACAAAGAAAACCTGGGGAATATTCTCATACAGAAATGCCATTTCAGTGCACGTGCTCCCAGCAGACATTATCAAACTGCAGTGTTATCATCCCGCCTCAGTTTCCTCACAGGGTTCACTAGAGGTAGGAATTACCCCTCTGGTTTTAAGCGTTACAGTTTTCTCCCAGAGGGACAGTGTACACTTCATCAAAACTGAATTCCTTGATCAAGCAGAAATTTCAACCCACTCAGTAACAGAGAAGCCAAGTGCTATAGCCCACAGGTCCCCTCCTCTTCAAGAGTACTGAAAGCAATTATCTAGGTCATACCTAATTCATCTTAGCAAGGAGGCCAGACTTCCCACATGCAAAAATGCATCCATTCAAGGACAGGTTACACACCCTTTGGTAATCAGGGTTCCTTTCTTTTAAGCCTTTTACCCAGCCCAAATACAACAAATATAATCTACCGGAGTTCTACACTTCTAACTCCTTGGTAATTATTAAAGGTTTGAAAAATGCCATAGATTGTGGCAAAAAAAAAAAAGGCATAAGAGTGAAAGGATAATGGACTTCCCGATTACCAAGTTCTTCTAAATAATACTTTGAAATCATAAGCAGTAAGGAGGTTGAGGAGTATGAATAATGTCTTCCCAAAGAAACAATGTGTTACTTGATGCAAACCCCTTAAAACAGCCTTCAAATAGCTGCCCGGTATTTAATGCAGTACGGATTCAGAAGTAAGAGTGCCACCTAGTGAGTCACTGTCACCGTACTCTGTAGCTCCTTACTGCATTTGTGGGAAATCCCCCCACCTGTACCCTTGAACTGGGGACAGAGTGTTTGGGAGGCGCCTTCTCATATTTTCTTTATGTCGTAGTATACAGCACCAGAAAAAGTTAAGAGCTTGATGCAGAAATCACTGAGGGGAGACTCTATAGGTTGTGTTATTCAGGAGAGCAGACTGGGTACGCACAGACCATCATCCTTAAAATCTGTTAAGGTAATTCATTTCAGCTGGCAAGCTCTGACAGGCTGGAGAAGGGGGATATTCACCAGTGGTGTTAATATATATTCTGTTTCTCTTACATATGTGCTAGTATTACTTCATCTTGTGAAATTCAAATAGTCCTTGAGGACAAGCTCCATCTTTCCCCATAAATGTACCTAACCCAGCTGGTAAGTCATTCATTCAGAGCACAGATGGGAACAGCACAGATGCTCTCCAGTCTAACTTAAATAATAAAATTCCTGTTGAATCTCACCAATGTGCAACACATAAAACTGTGAATTACTGTTCATTATTCATCAGACAACTGCAATCGGTAAGGCAAAATACTCCCAAATCTGACTAATATTTGTTAAGAAGTTTACACTGAGAGAACAGCAGTGTATACTCTGTCCCTGTGGGACAGTATAATCCTCAATCTGTTTGTTCCACCTAGTACATATTTATCTAAAATTATTCTTTTTAATTTCTACATACTAATTTCTAATCCCCATATTTCGAGGCCAGGTTGGATGAGGCTTTGGGCACCCTGGTCTAGTGGAGGATGTCCCTGCCCATGGCAGGGGGGTTGGAACTAGATGATCTTTGAAGTCCCTTCCAACCCAAACCATTCTATGATTCTATGAAGTGTCTTGGAGATGCCTTAAGGCTTTTCAGCCAGACAGCAAAATCTTACAATAACAGATTAAGTCACACAAGGTAAATAGGGGAAAGGAAGGAAACCAGGAAAGGCGTACCTTGGGCCACCGCACAAGCTTCCCTTTCCTTCCCTGCTCTGCCATCATGACCACCCTGGATGTTCCGTTCCTCATGCAGCCACTTTCCTTGACCAGTTCACATCAACCTCTTATATCACCCTGCTAAGACTTCCAGGTGCCTGCAGCGCCAGGCTGAAGGCTCCAGAATACACTGGAAGGCATGACTTTACTTTCCAGAAGGACATAAAAACAGGTTCTTGCTGAGGAGGAGCAATCCCTTTCCATACTTTTCATCCCACCCCTCAGCAGGGGCTGCAGCCTGTGAAGGTAGCAGACAGGGAAGGACCAGCTCTCCCAATCCCCATCAGAAGAAGGGCAGGCAGTCCACTACTCTGCATATTGCCGCCCTAGACAGCAGTCAATTTTCCTTAACCTTCAGCAAGCTCTGAATTTTCTTTTCCTATAACTACACAACTTGTTCAAACCAGTTCTAATAAGCCAATATCATCCTCATTCTTCTCCTAGAGATGGTTGCTTGCATTTTCTATGCGCTTATGTGCATTCATGCCTCTGTCATCCATTTGGATTTATTCCCAAAGCTGCTTTGCATTTGACAGCCATTGTTTTCTGTAATTTTTATACCTTGTACCCATATTTATGGGATTGTTATTTTGCTCTGTCATATGCCCAGAAGGGTCATTTACAAAAGAAGAAAAATATCATTATCTTTGTTTAACAGCTAGTGAGACTTGGACACAGAGGTTAAGTGACTTACCAAGCAGAAGTCGTTGGCAAAGCTGGAAATAAGTCAGTTATCTTCCCTCTTTGAACATACTGCCTTCTAGGCTGAAAAAAAAAGCCCACTGCTGATTGCAAAGGAACAGATAAAATGATAAATATCACTGGTTCCAATTCTATTACACTATTAAGTAAATCTTCACTTGTCAGGTAAAGCCATTGGTAACTCACTGTCATTAGTTTCAGCTCAGTGCTCGTAGCCTGTAGGAACAGAGGTACTACATTGAACATCCATTTAAAAAGCAATTCCATAACTTTGAAATGCCACTGGTTTGCCATCGCTGATTTTGTAATTATTTCAGATCACTTCATAATATTTAGGAAAAACTGTCTAAAAGTAATTGTATTACATACAAGTTCATTTGTGAAAACAGCTACCTAAGCCTGAAGCTGTTTTTTCTTTATTGAGATGGCTCTTTTATGTCTAATTTTTATTAAACTGCAGTGATCAGGCAGATATTCAACATAAACTCAGAAGCTAAACATTAGAAAAGGCACAGTAAAGGCTACAAATCTCAAACCAATTCAAGCAGGGAATGAAAAATGACAGATCTTACATTAGCTGCTCACGCAGTATGTAAGTAATGTTAATACAAGTGCGGACTTTAAAATAATTTCATAAAGTAAACCTCCCCTAAACAAATGGATCAGATAATAATCCTTATTTTAAGTCTGAAAACTGCTCATGGAATACCACAAAACAGCCAACGTGAGAACATGATGATCATTACTAATAGATGACCCAGAACAGACAGTTAGGCGTAGGGAAGAGCACCCAATAACCACACATGTGATTACTTTTCAGCTGTTGTAGGTTTGTGGGTTTTTTTTTCCAGCAGGCTACCTGTAAAAAACTAGAGCTGTCAACTTCTTTTATCTAAATTCAAGTTGCCTTCTGTTGGGAAGGATGCCTGGTAGTAATCAGGAGACAAGAAACTGTCATATTACTGAAACATTACTCTGCAAAGGAGTGAGCAAAGTGTTATTTCCACATTTTTTCTGAAGTTATTTGTTGGAAGCCTGATCACTTCCCCCATTCTGTGCTGGACTTAATGTTTTCTATATTTTATACTTCAAAGCCGTGGTAATTCCACTGAAAGATTCCCCAGGAAGATCACCTTTAATGTGAAATAGAGGGGAACATGGATGGGATTAAATTACCACAAATTAATGATGTGTTCACAGAAGCGAATCCTGCCCAGACTGTCAGCTATGAGACATTCTTCCAATTCTGTGTGCCTGGATCTGCAGGTGATAGCTATGCTGGGCACTGCTCAATCCAAAGTCCTAGGGAACTTTTATAAAAAAAGGTTCTTCACCTGACCACACAAACTGTCCTGCTCCTTCCTGACCCAGGATCCAACATCCTGTTTTTTTCTGAAGGGTTATTGGGTACACCAGCAGCACCTTAATGTACTGACAGCCCTTTTCCCTGCCTGAACCCATGCAGACCACTTAGTGAGTGGATGGTTCGTGTGTTGGAGAATTCCGGAACCATGGTCAGAAATTTATTGCTTTCCAGTGTGGGTAGACCTTGGGTGTATCCTACACCTCAAATGTAGTGCAAGGTCAAGGGAAACCATGCAGAGGATGTGCTGTTGGGGGGGAGGGGAAAGAAAAGAAGGGGACAGTCTGCAGCTGGTATTTCAGCAGCTTCATGCCATGCAAGAATGATAAACTGCAGTCCTGCCAGAGCTGTTTCAGATAATACCCAGGGTGTGGAGTGCATTCATTGTATGCAGTGTATCATTTCCCTGTCAAAACTGTAGCTGGTTTCAACAGCGGGAAGGGAGAGGGAAGCCATGTGCATGCTCTGATAAAGATATCTAGGAAGGACAAACTTCTTCATGTGGCACAAGTTCATTTCTTGCCCAAAATTATGATCATTTATGCAGTGAATGGACAGCAGACTCATAATTCTTTTGCTAGCAGCTAAAATTTTTGGAAATGACAGCAGCCACAGAGAACAGAGTGCTAACCAAAACCATAAGCATATCTGCTTGCCAGATCCTATAGCAATCTCAACTTTCATATTTTATTTTAGAAAAATATTAACTGATGCTGCCTTGATCCCTTAAAAATAACTGACCTTCCTGCAAGTTTCTCCTTAGCCATTCATCCCCAGAAATCTCTGTACTTGTAAAGCTATTTATTAGCATTTTTAGAGCAAATGAGTAAAATAGCCTAGTGGATTGATTTTGATTTGTCAAAATCACTTGTAAAAATATCCCCATATATAAATATTTTATATCTTTAAACATTATGTGTGGTTTTGTTTTTTTTTAATATGGGCAACTACAGTTAAAACATTACAGAGTCCTGTATAAGGTAAATATTTATACCAATTGCTATGTAAAGTACAAACAGTAAGGGGATGCTGGACCAGGATTCACTAGTACATCTGCGAGAATCCCATCTGGTGGCAAACCCTGCACTCAAGCATAACAAGACCAAACTGGTATGGAGAAGCAGAAAAAACATGGCAGAACTATCAAGATAGGAGCACACCAGAAAAAATATTTTCTAGTTACAGCTTGCTTCTTTCTGTATGTCAATGTATACAAAATACATACCAGAGCTCATTGCAACTTCTGCAACATGGAAGAAACATACCCTGAATAAAATGACAAATTTTCACACGTACACTGCTAGATAGAAATGGATAGATATTTGAGAGCTATGGAGCTACTGGAGAGGGTCCAGCAAAGACCTGGAGTATCTCTCATACAAGGAAAGGCTGAAAGCTGGGACTGTTCAGCCTAGAGAAGAAAAGGCTCACAGGAGATCTCATATTCCTGAAGGGAAGGTGCAAAGAGGACAGAGCGAGGCTCTTTTCAGCGGTGCCCAGTGACAGGACCAGAGGCAATGGGCACAAACTGAAACACAGAGGGTTCCCTCTGAACATCAGAAAACACTTTTTCACTGTGAGGGTGACCAAGCATTGGTACAGGTTGCCCAGAGAGGTGGTGAAGTCTCCATCCTTGGAGATATTGAAGAGCTGTCTGGATACGGTCCTGGGCAACCAGCTCTAGGTGACCCTGCTTGATGAGGGATGTTGAACCAGATGACCTGCAGAGGTTCCTTCCAGTCACAAACATTCTGTGATTTTATGCAAATTTCTTGCAAGAATATTTTTTCATCTTATTCCATCTGCATTTTAAAGAAAATTATAGGGAAACAGCCTAAACTAAACATAAGTTACATCACACTTTCAAGTTACAAAATAAATTGCTTGAGTCAGAAAGACTAACCTTAATCCATATTTTTTCCTGTGGGGCATTTGCATTCAGATGTAACCTTTCAGGTCTGAAAACATGTTTTCTTTCCTGCAGGTTTAATACCTCAATCACACATTGATCAGACAGTATGCAGTGAATGAAACAGTGTTAAAGCCCGTAAAGATGCATTTCACTCAGTACACATCACCAGTCTTGGCTGCTAAGGATCTATCCATGCAATGCACTTTCCTATAGAATTTTCTCTAAAGATAGTCTGTGTTCCTGTACTTTGTCTTCTATTTTGTTCACTACTTTTTCAACAAAAAGTTAATTTTGTAGACCGGGCCAACAAAATTTCTTCCCAGGAGATAAAACTTTGTAGACAATGAGCAAATGACAAAGCCCTTTACCTTGTATACATCTAAACTGACTAGAAGATCATATATCCAAATCTACAACTACATTCATTTCTATTCTCATGCTTTGGAGGTCTGAAATGTGGGGATATATTTCATAAGTACAAAATAGGAAATACAAAATTAGTTTGTTTTTTAACTGCAATGAGAGTTTCCCATAATCTTGCATTGCATTTCCAATATACAAGCTGCACTCAATGAAAAAAAAAAAAACACCTTCATTGCAACATTCTAATTTAAAGCATAAAACAACCATTATACATATGACAAACTTGTTATTGAACTGCTGAAGTGTAGCTGTTTAGTGTACAGCATACACAGAATTCATCGGTCACAGCAGAACCAGAGATTGTTTTTAATTTAGCTGCTCAGCATCTGAACAGATCTATTTCCCTGTGACATACAGACAAAAGTAAACTGAAATAACCAACATTTGAAAAGAAAGGGATAAACTTGGAACCTACTTCTGGAAATCCTCAACATGCTGAGCTTCCACTGAGCCAAGGAAGGCTCTACTGAAGGACATGGTTTAGTGAGTAATAGGTGGTGGGTGGACGGTTGGACTGGATGATCCTTGAGGTCTCTTCCAACCTTATTGATTCTATTCCATTCTATTCTATTCAAAAGAATGTCCTGTACAGAACAGATTTACATGGCTTGGTTCGTTCAAGAACATGAGTTTGAGAAATAAGTTTTGAAAGTGGCACTCTTAAGATAAATATCAACTTGTTAGTCATTACTTGTGTCAGTTGCCCTTGTCTTCTCAGTTTTACCGCTCTTTGCTTGAACACCTTTCTTCTGTTAGCCAGCAGCTTTCCAGAACCACAGTGCCCAGAAAGCTGACCCATAATGTTCTAGTGTTTCATGAAAACCCCACTTTATTTAGCCAAATAATATGATGATTTAAATTTGACAGATTCCCACTCTAGCTTATGCTTTAAAAAGTGTTTTTTGGAAGGGAGGCTCAGCTACAGAACAAAGAACATCAATTATTTACATGACTATCCAATTAGTCAGTGATTCTCAACTCCAATGTCTTGGCACTGCAGGGGCAATGAGCTGTCAGGGATAGCAACTGCATCATATCACCTGCAAGAAGGAAATACTGACAGAAGTAGCTGTGACATCTACTCCCTGCATAGGCAGATATAGTGAAGTAAAGATCAGACAGAGTGAATCAGAATTATATATTTCCTGGATGAAGGAAATGGGGAAAAAAAACACAGTGAATTTCTACATTAGAGTCATAAACTAAATGGGAATAGAAATCTACAGAGAGAAGAATTAAAGAAGTACCATTGAAAGGCCTGATGGAGAACATCTTTATAATGAAATAGTGCTAACACTTTTTTATAGATAGATGATTGCCGTCACATGATTGAAGTAAGCAAGGTTTAAGTAAAAAAGGTGGCTGAAGCATTTGTCTCACACGCTGAACAGATAATTTTATCATTTTCAGAGGAAAAATGTCAGTTTCTCTACATTCATAATTTTTGTTGAAACAAGTTCTTTGGAAAAATTAAAGCAGTTATAAAGCACTTGAATATAAGATCCTCTGATCTAAAATAGTATTCCCAATAAAAATGATAGGTGTAATATAAATTTTGAATGAGTAAATGCTATCTGAACTGAAACAGCACTGACTGATTTCAAAAGCAACTCGAGGAGTGTCTTTTTCACTTGTTACACCAACTACTTGCTGTTGAACATTAGCAGTATAAACTCAGATAAATCTCCAGTGATCATCTCTTCAGAGACATGATTTTGCATTTGCAGTTGATTCTGTGGATTGAAATACAGAGCCATGAGTATCTCTGGCTTCCACATTCGGCTTGCATTTGAAATGCCTCTGGGGCGTATAGCTGCTGCAGGCCTGTGCCACACAGCTAGCGGAGCACAAGTCTCCAGTTAAATCAGAGCTTCCCATTAAGGCAGCTCTGCAAATCTTAACACTGCACTTCGTGTCAGCTCACTGCAGTGCTGCAGTGCAGAGACACAAGCAGGACAAAGCGACATAGCTGATTCCATCACTGAGGAAAATAGAGATACCTGCAGGTGTTGGAGATTCAGCTGTAGGGTATCAGCAAAAGTGGCTGTAATGGGTTTGCGTGGCAAGGTTTTGGTAGCGGAGGTGGGTGGGGAGGCACAGGGGTGGCAGCTTCTGTGAGAAGCTGCCAGAGGCTTCCTCCATGTCCGATAGAGCCAATGCCAGCCGGCTCCAAGAAAGACCCACTGCTGGCCAAAGCCAAGCCAATCAACAACAGCAGTAGCGCCTCTGGGGTAACGTAGTTAAGAAGGGGGGAAAAAAAAACCGTAGTGGCAGCTTTTGCAGCCAGAAAGAGAGAAGATGTGAGAACCTGCAGACACCAAGGTCAGTGCAGAAGGAGGGGAAGGATGTGCTCCAGGTGCAGGAGCCAAAATTCCCATGCAGACCATGAAGACCATGCAGGCTGTTCCCCTGCAGCCCATGAATGTTAATGGTGAAGCAGATATCCACCTGCAGCCTGTGGAGGACCCCAACCGGAGCAGGTGGAGACACCTAAAGGAGGCTGTGACCCTGTAGAAAGCCAGCACTGGAACAAGCACCTGACAGGACCTGTGGCCCCATGGAGAGAGAAGCCCACACTGGAGCAGGTTTGCTGGCAGGACTTCTGAGCCCATGGGAGACCCATGCTGGAGCAGCCTGTTCCTGAAGGTCTGCACCCAGTGGGAGAGACCCAAGTTGGAGCAGGTTGTGAAGGACTACAGCCTGTGGGAATGACTCAGGTTCAAGAAGTTCATGGAGGATGCTGGAGCAGGAGAAGAGTCCTCCCCCTGAGGAGGAAGGAGCAGCAGAGACAATGTGTGATGAACTGACCACAAGCCCCATTCCCCAACCCCCTGCACCAGCGAGGAGGTAGAGAAATTGGGAATGAAGTTGAGTGTGGGAAAAAGGGAGGGGTGGAGGGAGGTGTTTTTAAAGACTTGGGTTTATTTCTCATTATCCTACTCTGATTTGATTGGTAATAAATTAAATTAATTTTCCTGAGTTGAGTCTGTTTTGCCCATGACGATAATTGGTTAGTGATCTCTCCCTGTCCTTATCTTGACCCACAAGCCTTTCATTATACTTTCTGTCCCCTGCCCAGCTGAGGAGGGGAGTCATAGAGCAGCTTTGGTGGGCACCTGGTGTTCAGCCAGAGTCAACCCTCCACAGTGGCTCAATCACTTGGAAAATTTTCAGATGCCCCCCAAAATGATCCTGTAGCACTTCTCAGTTACTGTTCTGGCAAAGCTGTAAATGAAAAGTAGATAGAGGTAGTTGATGTTGGTCAAGGTGAAAGGGGAAAAAATAACATTTGCAACCCATAGCTGATAACCCACATACTAACAGAATGTTTTCCAGAAACATGGAGGAAAGTAGCACTGCCTTAAATCATACGGTATGAAGCTGTGCACTCTGTCTTGTCCCCTGCATGCAACCACCCTGTACTGCTATAAATTATCAGTATGAAACAATCTGTGTATGGACACTCAGTTTCAGATGCTGGAAAGTGGAAGTTGAGACTCTGATACTCCCTACATGAGGAGTGCAATAAACCTCTAACTTCTGAAAATAGGAGCTGAGGTAATCTGATGTCCCTTTCCAGGAAGAGAAATATACTTAGAAGGAAATGTAAATTGAAGAGGATTACCTTTCAAGAAATGTATGAGAGCTGAGCACAGCATCTGTACAGGAGTAGCTGTATGTATGGGCTCTGTGAGCCCAAGTTTCTTAATCCCACCCCATATCCTCCATGATCTAAATGACAGACAAAAAATATCCAGAAAAGATTCTCCTCTATCTAGACAGAAAAGCTCTACCAGACCTTGAACCAGTGTGACCCAAGCTAATGTTAGTGTTTTTTTCAGATCTGCAGCTGTCATGACCCATTAGATCTAAACCAGCAGCTCAAAAGTTTGTAATTATAGTGACATATACAGTCCGTGAAAGTTGTATACTGGGAAAAAGAGAGGCTTTCCTTTCTACTATCATTAAGATAACAGAGTACAAAAATTGTGCGGAATTCATCAGCAATAAAAGAAAAATTCAATGAGTTCCAGCTAAATCACAGAGCTAGTGCTCTGACTGTTCTTTCTAATAAGGAAAACATGAAAATCCACATGATGAAATGAAGAAACGTCTCATGACTACTGATTTGGCTAGCTCTCCAGTCAAGAACATACCTAAGCCATTTTTTAACTCCACACTGATTGCTTGTAATGTCAAATTATGTGGACACATTGCCCCATGTAGTTGAGTACCAGCTACACGACGGCCCTCAGCTGCTGCTTCTATCAAAATCTGTAGGACACACTGCAATGCAGGAATCATCAGTACCCTAGCTAACTTCTGGAAACAGAGAGCAGGTACAGTGTCCTGAACACATGTATATCCCACTGTAGACCTTATCAGCCTCATACTGACCTAACATGGGGTTTTCTGTACGCTCATAATGTATAAAGCCAACTTGATGGCTTTAAACCTGAGGTTTACACAAGCCCATTCTGAGCACAAAATACTGGATATGTTACCAGCAATATGTATAATTTCAAGTTAATACTAAATTGCCTTTCAAGCAATATATTGTCACATAGCATTGCTGAAGAGGCTGATAACAATTAAATGATAGCAAGTTTATACTACTGGGAAATGGTCTGTATCGTCAATGTGCATATTCTTGTTAAACTGTTATTCCTATTGGCATTTATATACTTGGAATACATTACTGTCTGGCAATAATGACCAATTCTGCAACAAAATGAGGGAAAGAGACTGCAACGGGGAACGTTTCAGTGAAATGCTATCAGTGTTCTTTATATTCATACCGCTGTTAAACCTCACCCAGAGACTAACCAATTGAAATTAATAGTACAACTCTATGACTGTCCAAAAAATATTTGAGTGTGGGGTGAGAAACTGTACTTTTTTCCAAATATTCAGCTCATTCAAATTGACAATCACAGAAATTGCCAACAGTAGCCCTTAGGACCCTAGTCATCTTTCAGAGCAAGATGAGAATGAAGAGCTGAGCCTCCCACTAGGCAGATGACCAACACCTCCTTTGACAGAAAATTGATCATTTATCCTAAAACATGCAGGAGTCTGTCTAAGACTAAATAAATCTTTAGCAGACACTAGCAACTTCATCAACTACTGCCAGCACCTAATCTTCTGTAAGCAAGCTAATCAAGAAACAACGACTCAGTGTCTCCTGTCACCTGTCAGTATCCTGGACAGACATCAGGAATGCTGCAGGCCAGAGGCAGCACAGGAGCAGTGCTCTTTGCTTTGGTAGCTCATCTCCTCCAAGTCAGAAACAGAAGTAATCATTCATAGTTATTCTGCACCATTCAATACCACTGATTTTTGAGCAAGTTCACTGCTACTCCAGGGAGATGCAGGAATACATAGATATTCCTCAAAATAACTGGATGAATCCTTCATTTTGTACTCAATTTTATTGTTCATGCTTCACCTCCCAAAAAAAAGGAAATATCTAAAATATTTTCAGCACCTTTTATCTTGTGTGTGTGTTGATAATGTCTACAAAAAAGGTATCGATAACACTCTATCACTTTGTCATTTACATTCACTCATTAATTCACCTATAACCACACTACTTTTCCTGAGTATAAAAATTCTGCTTCCTTAGTAAATAGTTGCATGATCTGGTTTAGTTTTACATTTGCAAGAATCTTTAATCTTGAAATGCTTTATTTTTAATATCTTATATCTTACAATCTCATTCCATTGGAAAAGCAAAATCTTCAGACTGCAGTGACATGCAGAGCCATGTGCCTCTAGTCTTGCCTTCAGTCTCCTCTTTTGTGCTTGAAATTGAGATATTACCAGGGATAGAAAATTAGTTCAAACCACTTCTAAAAGTAAGTTTTTGTTATTTACATTGCATTGATTGTAACCCTTCAATCCTTTAAGACTTGGCAGAGCTGGGATCATGAAAGCAAAAGCAAATTGATAGGAAGACAATAAAATAGTCTGACAAGAAAAATCAACGTTTAAACTAAGATTGTTATGTTTGCCTTGTAAGTGAAAATAGTAATCAGTCTGAGAAAAAAAAAAGGATAAAAATGGTTATTTTTCCCTGCTCTTTTCCCTTCTTTCTCCAAGAGAGGTTTCTGCTCCTTCAGTTGGAATGCAGGTCCTCAGACATCTGATTTTGCTTTCCACATATTTGAAGAAAAGGAAACTTCTTCTGGGAAATATGTGGGGGAGGCAAAACCCAACAGACACCATATGCTGTTCTTATTTTTTTTATTGTTGTTGTTATTATTATTAGGTAAAGTAAATTCTTGCTCTTACCCTTCAATCCTAATTTAAATCTGCGAGGCTGTGATCACATTACCCCAAAGCCTCTTACAGAGAAGCTGGAAATTATTTTTAACATTTTCCTTACAAAACTACTCTTTAAAATTAAAAGAACATGTACACTAATGTCACAATGATAACACCAAAGAATTTGAATACTACATGTTAAACAGAGACTGAAAAGTATTTAAAGTAAATTTATTAGTAAGTTGCATAACAGTCAAGGTAAGCTATTATTTACATATTAGCTAAATGAATATGTAAATTTTAATTTATTGTCTTGAAATTGCTTCTTAATCAGCAGAATGCTGTCTAAAGAGCCAAAGAACACCAGATTTTTGCTACAGAGCATCTGTCAAGCTTGCTACATCTCCTAGGGACATATGTCTATGTCCATATCTACAATGGTTTTTTGTATATAAACGATGTATAAGACATTGGTATTTGTAGTTTGGAAAAGGACAGGACAATGATAATTGTCACCTTTAGGCAATTTGAAAGAGTTGTTCCTCTGGCAACATCAGAGGGTTGTACTGCTCTTGGTTTTCAGGCTCAGACCCAAGTAACACAAGATGGTGGCAGAAATGCCATATTGCCCCCAACTTTTCCATAACCTTTTGTAAATTGCATTTTTTAATTCTCTAAAAGCAAAGACTTAGACATGATGGATTATAAAAAACTTGGAAGAAATTATATAAATAAAACTTTGAGTAAGAAGTACACAGAAAAATCCATCGGGAATTTATTCGTAAAGCTGAGGATCCATAAAGCCTGACATAAGTGATCCAAGAAAGAAAACTAAAATGCGATATTGCAGTTTGCTTTTAAGGCTACGATCTGCTCAAATGATCTTTACATCCCTAACCTATTTAGGCTGCAGCACTGACCTGTGGAAGGTGTTATGTCCCTGTATCCAAAGAAAGAAGAAATCCCAATGCACGGGGCGGAGGGGAAGTGTAGTCTTATAAAATCTATGTAAGGGCTTTCTCTTCTGAACAGTCTCTGATCACCTGTGTTCCGGTGAGTCCAGTTCAATAGCAGAAAAGCCCCCTGCAAACTCTGGGCCACAAAAACATCCAGAGTACTAAGAGCCTTCCTTCCTACCTGTAAGGGCATGCCCTGAAGTACAAGCTTGTGAGGATACAACCTGAAAGCCACAACACGAGGCCACCTCTTAAAGCAGCGCCCACCATGAAAGATGCTGAGAGGTCACAGCAGGCAGGAGTGGTGCAGGCAAAGCAGGCTCGCCAGAACAGATTATTTCAATGGGGTGAAAAACAGTGGGATACCTGGTAAGCCTAATGAAGATACTACAGATACAACCAATATTAACTGCACAGAAGTTACACTTTCGCGTGCAATTGATATGCTGACACTTATTTCTGTGAAAACACCACCACAAAAAATACACTCTGTAAGCAAGAAACATCCTGGAGCATTGGTAACAAAATAATTTTTTCCTTGGTGTTGTGGTTTTGCTCCAGCCGTTGGCTGGGTATCACATAAACGCTCGGTCAGTCCCCCTCGTCAGGAAGGGGGAGAGAATGAGAAGAGTGAAAGTGAGAAAACTCGTGGGTTCAGATACAAGAGTTTAATCAGTGAAGCAAAAGCCGTGTGCACAAGCAAAGCAAAACAAGGAATTCATTCCCCACTCCCCATGGCAGGCAGGGGTTCAGCCATCCCCAGGACAGCAGGGCTCCGTCACGCGTAATGGTGACTTGGGAAGACAAACGCCATCACTATGAACGCCGCTGCCCCCCCCCTTCTTCTTCCTCCCATGCCCCTTATAAACTGAGCATGACGCCATATGGTATGGAATGTCCCTTTGGTCAGTTTGGGTCAGGTGTTCTGTCTGTCCCCTCCCAACTCCCCGCACACCCCCAGCCATCCCGCCGGCGGGGCGGTGCGAGAAGCAGCAAAGGCCTTGGCTCTGTGTGAGCATCGCTCAGCAACAGCAAAACCATCTCTGCACTATCAGCGCTGCTTCCAGCACACACCCAAAACACAGCCCCGTACTGGCTGCTGTGAAGAAAATTTACTCTCAGCTGAAACCAGGACACTTGGTTTGTTCAGACATTCAGAAAGTAATTAAAACACTGCATTTCTTGTCCTAAAAAGAAAAGTGCCTCCATTGTTCCAAGAAGCTTGTGCTAAATCAGAAAGGAATACTGACTTTCCTATATATACGTGGTAGTATTTGATTACTTAAAATATCCAGCCAGGGAGGGTTTCAAAGCTTGGAAGCACACTTATCTACTTCCTTGTGCTTTTAATATTCCTACCAGAAAGTGTGGTTCAGTGCTCTCACTTTTTTCAAGCGTTAGTAAAGATCCATTCACACTAGAATGCAATGACTTTACTTATGTAGAAATCTGTAATGGGACGATTGCAAATGGATTGCTTGGGCTCCCGAGATAAGAGTGGGAGGGGGGGAATTTTGCCCCTTGCAAGAAGGCGCTGGGTATGCTCAACTCAGAGTATTGCTCTCTTTAACTGCCACCACAGTCTCGCTCATTTTGCCAGTCTTTCCAGCAACACTGCCAGGTCTTCACACATTCCTAAGGCTGAGAAACAGCAAATGAGTAGGCGCTTCAGCAAATGAGTGTCCGAAGGACAAACTGCAGTGCAGTGAACAATAACTCCATCTCATACTAGAAACTGCGTGACCTCATTTGTTCTCCAGAAGTAAAAAGAAAAGTTTATTTAAAATAATGAAAACACTTTTTTTTTTTTACTAGAGAAACTGGAATTTATTTTATGGAACTTAAGAGTAAATTAATTATCTATAGCTCTTTTAAACATGAAGCAACATATTTATTTTCATTCCTATTATCTTATCTGTAGCAACTTCTCTTTTTTCAGTGTTTGGCTAAATGAGGCACCAAAAAGAAATAGTCAATCCTGCCAACAGCAGCAGGAAGCTAAATGTATCCATTAATTAGTTTTATGACCTGATGAGCATAGATACCAGCACCGATTAGCAAATCACCTCAGGAGTGCTTGTTATGTTTATAATGAAGCAAATTAAATAATGCAGTTTGTATTTAGGAAGCTGGAAAGGCTGAGTCAAATAGCCACTGATAGAACCTGGCAAAAATCAATAGTGCTAAATCTGCACCTCTATTCCTAAGTGGCAGTGGGTGGTCATCTGGTTAAAGCAAATGACATTAGTTAAACTCATCTGCTGCACCAGTGACAGCAAAAATCAGAACCTGTTGATTTCTGAAGTTATGCTGGATTTCACCAATCACTGTGTGGAGTCAGCAGCAAAAATATGTGTAATGAAGATGATGATGATACTTCCAGCACTTCTGACTGACAAGCACCAATCTACAGTAAGGAGTTTTGTTCCTTATATGTCAGCAGCCATTTTAAAGGATACACTGAGTTCCGTCAGGTTTGAAAGTTTACTCTGACAGCTCAGTTGTGCAGGAAAATGAGATGGCACGCTATGGCAGAAACAAAGCAAGAATAATGAACATCTCTCTCAGTTAAACCAAAAAGTCTCATGATGAAGGTCTGGGATTTTAATGATGGCAGTGCTGCTGTTGAACATGAAAATGTATACAGCCATTTAATCCCTCTGACTACTGCAACAGGTAGAGAGAACTATGACCCTGCGTATCTCTGATGAATATCAGCAATGAAAAAGAACGTGAGCTGTAGAAAAAAAGAGGTTCACTGACAGAAAAAAAGAAAGAATGAAAATTAATGACTGATAAGCATTTTATATGTACACTAAAGAAAAGATTTCTGAACGACAAGGCAAAATGACATGGTCTGATTTATCATATGACAGAGGTTTAGGATAAATAAAACAGTTAAAACCTCCTAACAGAATATTCAGAGACTTTTAAAGAATGATAGGGATGGCATCTCAGCTTAATGACCTTATTCTTCAGTAAAAACTGCATGAAAATTGAATTCTTATGTGGTTTTCCCTGTACTGTGTTGAATAAAGCAAGCTGTGAAAAATCAGGGGCATAGAATCTGAACGCATAATAAAACCAAAAGGATTCTTCTTCTTTCAAGACGGATGAACAGAAAAAGAATGCTAATTCTACGTTGAATCTGTTTGTTTGTTTTTCATTTCTCAACATATATTTTAATAAAATCTTGGGGGTTTGGGGTTTTTGTTTGCTTTGGAGGGGTGTTTTTGGTTTTGGTTTTGTTTTTTTTTTAATGTGGCTAGATTTACCATTTGTTTTACATTGCTGGATAATATTTATTAAGTATGGTCCTTAATGGTCATTCCATTCCTAGAATTGCTGCTGAAAGCTTGGTTTGTTACTATGCAGAAATAAGCAGCTGTTCTTGATCCTCCAAAAGATGCTGGTAGTAAATCAGCTTTTAGAAGTGGAATGTATTGGGTGGACAGTTTCAAAACAGTAACGGACATACTGCCTTTTCATGCAGCAATGCTTTAAGTAAGTCGAGGCAAGTGACACCAGAAGGGAGAATGACATCCAGAATTAAGGACCATCTTCAGATAATGTGCTTCCACCATTGAAACCTGAGAGTATTTAACTATTGCTCATCTGCCAAGGTATTGCAGAATAAAAGCTGTGCCAGCTGAGGCCACCGCACCCCAAAAAACCAGGGAAGCAATGGTCAAACCCAACACCTTGACTGCGCACAGACACAAACCAGAGGACGTGCTGTTACAGTATGTTGCCACCGTGTCAAAAAAAGCTCATGTTTGGAACTTCTCTGTTTCAGTAACACCCAAGTAATCACAAATGACTTTAAGACATTTCACAGCAATTTCTCTTTAGATGATTGAAAATCATGGTATACTGACTTAAGCCAAGTCATTAGGTAACAACATTGCTTTTTTCTGTTTTCACAGAACTAAACTTAACAGGGAGTTTTTAATGTTGCCATGGCAATATCAGACAATGCGTTCAAGAAATGTTTTAGCTTTTTTGTGTTTGCTTGCTTGCTTTTTGCAGAAGAAATCATTCCAAGACAAAAAGCAACAATATCTCAATCTACTGAGAAGAAAAACTTCTCCATTAAAATTTGCTCTTCCTATTGAAGAAACATGCTATGTAATTTACTTTAAAAATAAACATTATTAGACTCAGTCAAACAGAACCCAATGTGTTGGTTGGAAATCATATTGAATATAAACCCTAATACAGAACTGTAGGTAAATTTCGTTGTAATTTCTAACACAATACTGTAGCCTTGTAGCCCAGCAAATATGGAGTTGCCATTGGTTGTACCCGACCACAGGCTTAGCGTTAAGTTAACAACACAGGCATCAGGATGGGTCAGGCTTTGTCTGGACTAGTCTTGGCCCGTCTGGACATTTGTCTTAGCATGTAACACAAATGACCCAATGACCAGGTCACTACAACCTAGGGAGTTTTTTTAAGCTTTTGCTGAGCTTTGTACAGTTGTATGAATAGCTCCTATTGTTCTATATATTTTGTAACCAATAAATAGTCGGAACACGGAGCTATGCTATCTGCAATGACTTACCTACCACCCTAGCGTGAAACGCTTCATAGAGGAGCACGGGCATGTGATGACAGTGGAAGCCTTGAAAGTACAGGCACAGCAGACACTAGAGGCCACTCAGCAATAAACAGCACTGGCCATCAATTACTGGCCATCGAAGTAATGCAGCCTTCAGAGCTGGGAAAAAAACAGTTTAGAGGGGACAAAGTAAAGAACAAGTACCTAAGGCATGTAAATTACATCCAGTACTGTAAACCTGGATGTAACATTGACTTGAAGACCGACGGAGGAAGAGCCAGGTGCAGTCTGTTTCAGCAAACACATAAACGTGACGCCAAGTGGATCCTAGAGTGAGGCAGAAGTCATCACGCTCCTCCCAGTGAGGGACTTGTGAAGCTGATGACTTGCTGCAAGACATAGAACAGTATAAGGTTGAGCATGACATCACAGAAAGGGGTAGATACTTGAAAATTTGTGTATGTACTGTTTTAAGTGTATGTAATTTGAACTAGAAAGGTCTTATGCATTTATATCTTTCACACTTGGTTGCATTTAAATATATTTTGTTTCATGGAATGCATCCTACCAAGAAATTTATGTCATACAGTATAATTCTAAGCTCCCACTATTTAACACTGATAAATTTTCAGTTTTCAGAGGAGTGATGAAAATGTCCCACAGTGCCAGGCCCACTCCCAACCCTTGCACAGCCCCTCACAGGGGCTGATTTTCTGTTGCCACCTGTTTATTCACGGGTTATTTGGCAGTTCATTAGTCCACTAAATGCACACTTTGTCAATATTGTGTAGGGCTGATTTTGTAATCAAGATATGATGTGAGACACAGTCAAACGACTTATAAAAATGAAAGTATTCTACTTCCAAGCAGTTCCTTTTATTCACCATACCTGCAATCTTCAGGAACAAAATCAAGTTTGTTTGACACGACCAGTTTTCTATAATTCCATAGTGACACACATTACTCAATTTTTAAATAATTCACTATTAAAGCACCTCTTTATTATTTTTTTTCTTTCAGAGATAAAGTCTTTATTTAGTTATGTCACAAGACATCCATTTGATTGATCATCTTTAATTTATCCACTATTCCAAGATTTCTTAAGAATGCACATCAGCTGGTCAGACATTCCTTCAAGTCATGTCTTGCAATTCTACCCAGACGTGGTAAATCCAGAATCGCTGTCACAGCAGATGTTTTTAACCTTCTTGGTTACTAATGGAAAATACCTTATCCCCAGCCTGTGAAATAAGCCCTTTACTGCACTTCTTTTAAAATGCAAGAGAGAAATATTCAGGGAGAATCACCAATGAGCAATCTGGAATGTTCATACTGCTTGAATAATTTTTCATATTCTTAAAAAAATATTATTATTAGCACAATCATCATGGATCTTTTCCCAATGCTGGGTTTTTTTCTTCAGTTTCTTTCTTTTCTTTTTTTTTTTTTTCTTTCCCCAAAAATTCTAGCAGGCAGGTTTTGGTATCTATTTATTATTTCATGTGTTGTGTATTGTATTTTATTTCTAATCTTCACTTTACCAGTGAGGCAGAGTGTGGTTCGCCTTGACTGTTGGACCAAATAATTTTGGTCCTCTAGTAAATTTTCATCAGTTGTTTCTGATTAATGGAAAATACTCATTTGTTTGCCAGACCATATATAATCATAACGACTAGTCCTGATTCAGCTCAGGTAACTAATTCATCTTTATCTGCTACAATGACTAAAATAGAGAAACAGCATGCTGGCAGCAGAACATTTCATGGTAGAATACAATCATTTATAATGTTTAAAAGAACCAAAGGGTGCTTGTCTAAGGGCTGTATGAGACCTCTATTATGTGTCTAATGATTACAGCATTGCTGACAGTAACCTATTTTTCTTTCATATATGCTGTTCTTCAGTCTTCTGGACTGTGCTAGTTAGCACGATGATGTTTCTTCAGTATATCCTATTACCTCTTGCCTATTTTGTTCTCCTAAAGTGGGTAATAACCTCTGATTTTTATGTTCTAATCACACAAATCAACTCAACAGCTTTTAGGAATGCTAGTTATATGAAATTTCTTCTAATCAATGAGAATTTCAAATTCCTCCTGCTTATTGCCTTCAAGCAATTGAAAAATAAATCCTTTCTACATCTGTTGACCTTGATCACAACATCCTGAGTTTGTGATTATACCACATTTGCATTCTTACTAAGTTTCCTTTTTTATTTTTGTGTTAATAGCCTCGTAGTTGCTCCAGCTAATCTCCAGTTGAGAAGATTATCACCTTTCTTTTTTTTTCCTGTGAGAAGTAAGCTGTAGTATTTATAAATCCAACCATCTCTCAGGATAAATGGTCTACAAATTGAAACCTTCCCTTTCATACCAGCCATGCAAACAGTGATCCCCTCTGGTATCTTCTGTCATGAGAATGACTCTAAGAAGATTATGTGGCCTTTTGTCTTCTGCCTCCCTTCAAGATAACTGAAGTTTCCTGAAGTGCGTAGTTCCACAGGAATGTCATGTAACCAATTTCAATGTGCATCATCCCTTACTAATATCTGGTGGATTCTCTCTCCTCTCTTTTCAACAAATCAGTGGTGACTGCTTGCCCTCCTGGGGTTTTTGAACTGTTTCTGCAGCTCTTTGCTTCATGCAAAAAGAATATGAGTCAAAATATTCAATAGGCTTTTGTTCTATTCTTCCAGAAACAAGGGATGAGTTGCTGATCATCCGATGATTTGACACTTGTAGAGGAAAGGGAATGTCCTTCGAAGTAAGGCAGCACACCATCTACAATGTTAACACTTCTTATATTATGCAAACAATAATCATGACTTCAGAAGTGTTATTCATCACTGATATATGCACTCATAAAAATGTAAAGTAGTTTATTTGTGGACAAATATAAGATTATATTTAAGGAATTGCACTGTAGTGTTAGGCATCACATCTATCTGCTGGAGGCATAAGAAAGCATGCCTCTTCCAGTATCTCAAACATCACCTAGCTGATCTCTGGCCCATAAACATTTACGGTGTGGCACTAGCTAGAACCTAACAGGGACAGACTATTACTGCAGATTTCCAGCAGACAGACCACACAGTTTAAAGGAAACTGTAGTTGAATGTAACAAATTAAGGGACAGCCATCTAGGTCTACCCTGCCTTACCCTTAGTTTGTAAAGCATGATGTGGTAACAGCAGGAGGTGATAAGACTGGATGTATAAGGCCTGTTCAGCACAGGAAATTTAAACAGAATTCTTAGTAATGTATAGGGTATGTTTTCAACTTTTTTTACCCATGTAATTCTCAGGTAAGTAATGCATAATACAGTACCCCTATGCCAGAGTGCAAAAAGTAAATTTGGCATCACAGTCACAGAATCACACAGAATCACAGAATCACAGAACCTTAGAGGTTGGAAGAGACCTCGAAAGATCATCTAGTCCAACCACCCCGCCAAGGCAGGACCACCTAGAGCACATCACTCAGGAACGTGTTCAGTCGGTTTTGAATGTCTCCAGAGAAGGAGACTCCACAACCTCTCTGGGCAGCCTGTTCCAGTGCTCTGTCACCCTCACAGTGAAAAAGTTTTTCCTTATGTTAACCCGGAACCTCCTATGCTCCAGCTTGGACCCGTTGCCCCTTGTCCTATCGCTTAGTGAGGCCGAGAAGAGCCTGGCTCCATCTTCCCGACACTCACCCTTAACATATTTATAAACATTGATGAGGTCACCCCTCAGCCTCCTCTTCTCCAAGCTAAAGAGACCCAGCTCCTTCAGCCTTTCCTCATAAGGGAGATGTTCCACTCCCTTGATCATCTTAGTGGCTCTGCGCTGGACTCTCTCTAGCAGCTCCCTATCCTTCTTGAGCTGAGGGGCCCAGAACTGGACGCAATACTCCATATGCGGCCAACAGTCCCTGAAGCAGCTTTGTCACCAGTATAATCTGTGATCACTCATTGTTCTGTGACTAAAATATAAAACCTGTTTGATCAGATGACAGAATAAATTATGAATAAGAAAGGGGCAAGGGGGAGGAGAATAGGCTGACAGAGGTGAGGCTGCTGCATATCCATGCCCCCAGGTCCAACCAGAAGCCAGGCTGATAATATATTCATAGTACTATGGCACACGCACACACAGAGCACATGTATACACCACATCCACACATACATACATGTCTGGCCACACAGATCAATACAGACAGACACATAAAGCATGCACAAAACCAGCACCAATAGCCTCATCCTGGCTGAGCCGGATGAAGGTCTCTTATTGTGAAACTTTATATATATATATACGTACAATGTGGGTCCCTCAAGCAGCAGGGCTCACACAGTCTGCCCTTTAGCTTCCCCTAGATCCCAGTCTCCTCAGTTGCTGGCACCTGGATGACTGAGCCCGCAAGGCCACAGCCCCACTCCAGCTGCTGATACAGATCCCCTCACTCACAGGTACGCAGAGAGGGCTGGGACTCCCCTGGTCCCCAGTGCCCAGCTCCTCCTTGGTGTCACTCTGAGAGGCACATCTGGCTCCTTGGCCATTGCACCTACTCAGCTGGCTGGTCCAGCTTGCTCTTCACTAGTGCCCACACAGTCACTGGCATCACAGACACATCCGCGCATAACATTGAGCCCCTTACCCAGGAAAAGGGTTAGAAGATAAATTTTGATGAGAAGATAGGACAGACTGCACTGATCAGGCACAGGGCATGGCCAGATGTGGTTTAACCTGGCAGGCAGCTAAAACAACCACACAGCTGTTCACTCACTCCCCTGCCCCATGGGATGGAGGAGGGAATTGAAAAAAAGTAAAACTCACGGGTTGAAACAAAAGCAGTTTAATAGGACAGAAAAGGAAGATAATAATATTAATAATAGTAATGATGATGGTGATGATGAAAGAAGATACAAAACAAGGGATGCACAGCACAATTGCTCACCAACAGCTGACCAATGCCCAGCTAGTTCCCAAGCTGCAGCCCTCCCCATCCAATTTCTCCCAGCTTTAATACTAGGTGTGACATCATATGGTATGGAATTCCTCTCTGGCCAGTTTGGGTCAGCTGTCCTCACTGTGTCCCCTCTCAGCTTCTTGTGCACCTCCTGCAGAAGGCTCACGCCTCCTTGCTGGCAGGGCCTGGGAAGCTGAAAAGTCCTTGACTTAACTGTAAACACTGCTCAGCAACAACTAAACACTCTTCCAACTTTAATAATGATTCTATGATTCTATTATTAGTGTGTTATCAGCATTATTTTCATACTAAATCCAAAACACAGCACTATAGGAGCTACTAGGAAGAAAATTAACTCTATCCCAACTGAAACCAGGATACCAGACAAGTGTACCAAACTTGTTTACCTGCAACTGGCCCCTTCGATCTCCTTATCCTTCTGTTTTTCCATGATTGCTCCTCCCCAAATCTCCTAGATTCATCTTCTCCCCTGCTTTCTTTCCTTCCCTGAACATCCCATTGTAAGTCTCATGCAATCCCAAAATGCTCTTCCCCCTGCACCCCATAACATGTCCCATACCCCTGCACAGTGACTCCCTCCATCTGAAAGGTTCTCCGGAGACTCATCTTGATGGGTGTCACCCTGGCCCACGGCTGCACCTCTCCTGGGATGACCTGGCAGGGGCCTGGGCAGGGTGTCCTCCAAGTCCATTGTTCAGGTACCCCTGCCAGCCGCTGTCTCTCTGTGCTCCCTTCTGTGTATGCAGACAAGCTTTTTACCACATAACCTGAGAGAAACCTGTGAGCCATATGGCGAAAAAAAGCATCATATCCCTCCAAACTATTAACATTTTAAATAAGACCACTCTGTCAAAGGGTCTTTCTGTTCAGTTCACATGACAATGGTCTCCAATACATGTAATTGGTTCCCTGAATAGTCTTCAAAAGCGAGAAGGGACAGGACAATCACATCAAAAGTATAATCATAGTTATTACTTGTGTTAAAGGACACCTGGACAATTCTTATGAATCCTTTATGAGGTACAAAGAAATAATCTCAGCAGGAACATCTCAACATCTTTTTCAATAGAAGTACTTAAAAAAGTCTTTTGGCTAACACAATTCCTCTGAATAAGTAGGTGAAGAGCTGTGATGTCCACAACAAAAGACTTACTATTGAAAACTCTATTTATTGATTACTTTATGCCAGCTGTCCTAAGTCAGAAGTGAACACACCAGCTTTAGCAATTTATGAACTATGAGATATTACTCATCTCGTACTGGGACAGCTCTGTCCTTTGATGTCCTCAGACAGAATTCTTCTAAGTCTCTCCCAGCTTCACTCTGTTTTTCCTTTTCACTAATGATTCTGTTTCCAAACAGGGCAAATGTTGACATCTGTGTCTGATTAGATATGTTGGAATATTCTCTCTTTTTTTTTTTAATAGCTTTTGAAATTATTTGCCTGAAGTCATTCTCCAAGTTAGTGACTAAGCAGGACTTACAAAGTCCTAGCTAGAAAATTACTCTTTTCTGCCTCTGGTGCTTCTGCTTTGCTGCTGGTAGGAACAGCCTCCTCCTTCCCTGCAGTATAAGTGACATGAATCTCTACAGCACTATCCTGTCTTGTGTCAGCAGAGCTTTCATAAACTACATTTTGGGTTTCTTTATATGCTTCATAGGCCTCTGAGAAACCTTCTAATATAAAAAAAATATACAGCAATCTGGATATAACTCAAAACTAGTTCTTAAATAAAAATTTGTATAAAATCCTGAGAGGTTTTTTTTCTTTCTTTGTCTAGAAATACGTACACACATACATCAGCAGTTTGTCTAAGCAGTGAACCATTAAGCTACAGCAGATCCTTGCCAGTTTCTCACAGCTACCAACCCCTTTCACATATTCATTTCTGAAATAAACCTCGTGATCAAAATCTAACCTCTTTTTTTTTTTTTTACAGAGCTATGCTCAGTGACATGAGCCAGAATGGCAAAAATCTGGCAGCATAACTGACAACAACCTAGTACCTGGCATTCCACTTTCAGCAGAGCTCACAGGGATGTGCAGCATCCTGCCGCGAGGCTGTGGGACTTGGAAGCAGCAAGCAGAATACAGAGCTGAGATGACATTTGTAACTGTAGCTGACTGAGCAAATTCTGACTATGTCCCAGCTTCAGAATCTGGCAAGAATACTGTTGTTGTTCCTGCCATTTGATCACTCAAATCTTGCTTTAAAGGATGAATTATCAGACAAAATGAGGAAATTATTTTTCAGTCTGTGTCTGGCCAGAAAAGCAACATTTTCCTTCTTTCTTGTGAAAATTTTGCTGGTATTCATAGAATCATAGAACCATTCGGGTTGGAAGGGACCTCAAAGACCATCTAGTTCCAACCCCCCTGCCATGGGCAGGGACACCCTCCACTAGACCAACTTGCCCAAAGCGTCATCCAGCCTGGCCTTGAACAAAGTGATTTCTGAGGTGATTCTAGATGAATATCCTCTGGTCTAAGTAAGTATCTCTTAAGACCACATAAACTACAACACAACTACCTTGCTTTTGAGGAATGCATCATACTGGAAACATATAGTGGATATATTTTGAGATAAGTAATATTGAAGACTAGATCTCAGCTGCTGCAATGAACTCACCAGCATTCTTGGTTTGAAACTAAGAAGTTTCATAGCTACAAGGGGGAGATGTAATGATGTTGTCTTTCCAGTAATTTTTTTCCAAAACCCATGTGAATCAATCAATCACATTTCTCTTTCTTTATCATTATCCAATATTTACAGATAAGATATTGACACTTTCTTCAACAAACTACTTTCTTCAGCTGTTTTTCTTTGACACTTATTAAAGGAAATCTACATAGCGTGAATCACTGCAGTAATATACTTGAGATGGAGAACCAGATCTATCACTTTTTGTATGTACCACCAAGGCATATAAAAATATGGAGAAAGATCAAAGAAAACATAAGATGACAAGCAAGATCTGCCCACCAGGTTCCAAATCTAGCTCTACAATCAATATCAGCCTAAATGGGTGTGAAGTGCAGCCTATTCACCATGATGATTCAACATTTCAGCTCAGTTCACTTCAACGCCACGCTGATTTGATGAGAATTGTTTCAATGTGCAGTCTTTCAAAATCACTAAAAAAGGAATGAGAAAGAAACAAGAGATAGGGCACCATATATGTATCTCAGACCAACATAATTTCTTTTTGGTTTGTATTTCTGAGCAGGTGTCATTCCTGACCACACACATAGTTGTTATCTTATAAATAATTTTTAAATATAAACTGACAAACTATGAAACAAGATTTAGTTCCAGCCTTCTCCTTGGTCTTAACTGCTTCTACTAGTTCTATATGAGAGACATTCCTTGGGGATTTGTATTCTGGCTGGTTCTGTTTAACATCTTCGTCAGCAACATGGACAGCGGGATCGAGCACATCCTCAGCAAGTTTGCCGATGACACCAAGCTGCGTGGTGCGGTTGATACGCGGGAGGGAATGGATGCCATCCAGAGGGACCTTGACAGGCTAGAGAGATGGGCCCGTGAGAACCTCACGAAGTTCAATAAGGCCAAGTGCAAGGTCCTGCATGTGGTTTGGCGCAATTCTAAGCACAACTACAGGCTGGGCAGACAATGGATTGAGAGCAGCCCTGAGGAGGAGGATTTGGGGCTGTTGGTAGACAAGAAGCTCAACATGAGCCAGTAACATGCACAGGGGGGTTGGAACTAGATGATCTTTAAGGTCCCTTCCAGCACAAACCATTCTATGATTCTATGATTCTACAGCTCATGACTCTTCACCCAAAACATTATCCAACAGATCAACTCTCTCTGGAAAGATACTGTCATATTGATCTTTAGGTAAGTTGAGAGTTCTCAAACCTGTGAATATCTCTCACCAAGGCTAAAACCTGGCAGCATCATGGCTGCTTCCAACATACATTGCCATTGTCTTACAAAGTTTTACTCTACTTATTAATATCTTTAAACAGTTGCGTATGGTGATTTAACAAAAAATATTACTTGTTTGTTTTGTGTTCAGAATTAAAAGATATTTTCATTTGGTGTACTTTCTTTTTTCATCCTCTTTGATACAAATATGTCAAATGGCAAATATCTCAATGCAAATTCAGGAAACATGACACATAGTGTGGTCATCTTGAAATTATGCAAGCATGGACCAGACTAGACACATGACTGAAGTACAGAAACACTATGGATAAAGAAGATGCTTAAAAATCATTCTCTAAATCAATACTGATAAATCTTTTAAAGTATTTTTCATATTTTCTAAGTCCAGGCTCCTTGTTGGATATAATAATATAAATTTTCCATTAGATTCTGCTGTACTTATTTTAAAAAGCAAATAAAAGATCATTGTTTTCTGAAAGAAAAAAACCCTCATTCCTTGTTCAACTGTTATATATGAAAAGTCATTCCTGATGATTAACTCTGCTAGTATCAAAAAAAATTGTAGCAGTGGGGGATTACTAGGAGATTTGGAACTCTTTAAAATTAGGCTCAACAGCTGAAAGAAAACTTGTCCACTACCTTTCTAGGATTCTGTCAAATTATGAGAATGTGTGTGATGTTTCTATATTGTTCATCCATATCTGTGAAGTAACTAATACTGTTGCATTTCTAAATAAATTTAAGAAATTACAGACAAACATAAATGGAGATTAATAAGAAACATATTTTCTGTTCTAGCTACATTGATATTCACCTGCAGAGAAGGAATACTACACTGCTTAATTAACGTGAAAAAGCCTGGACAAAATATAAGATTGCTCTGAAAAATCACTATGTTAAAGAAGAGCAACTGGGTGTTAGACCTAGGTACGTTCATATCCGGTAGAAGATAATATGAATAGGTTGAAGTCAGAGAGCAATGCAGAAGAATCAGTAATAATGGAGATGATATATCCCCTTTATGTAGCCTGCATTACATTAAAAAAGGCTCAGGTCTCAAAGAACAAATTTGAGTTATGAATTTTTATGCAGCAGTGGTACGTATTTTCTTATGCCTATTTTATTCAGCAGTATTTTCTTATGATACACTGTGTATGAAGTTTCGAGAACTTGCAGACCCCTTACAATGTCTGTGCTACTTTTAAATAAAGTATTAAAAGCCATGGGAACAAGATGGCTGTAAAGAATTATTGCTCATTCGAATGGCAGCTTCTCCGACGCACCGACTTTTGCTAGCATTGCAGTTGTGTCCCTGCACAACATGATTACTTTGTAATCATGGGCAATAGAGATTTTGGATGTATTCTGAGGAAGCTGCATTATCCTCACATAATAACATTGATTTAAAATTCCTTTCCCACTGTTGGTAACAGTGGCATCTGCAGAGAGCAGTTTAGTTCTGAAAGCTTGATACTCTCGTCACAGCAGAGATCAACAGTGAGTCAAGGATAAGTGTCAGGTTCGTCCCACAACTTCAACAGAGGCTAAATTTGTTGAGGTTTCTGCAACACAGTGATTTAATAAGTTTTCTGTTGTTATAAGTAAAGACGAGGCCATACTAATGACTAGTCTATTGCTTTTCTGAACCTGAAGTACACATCAAGTAACTGTAAAATTCATAGTTCACATATTACTGTTAGGTTTTAGTTGTTAAAAAGAAACAAAAGAGTCAATTCAATAGCCCATAAATTACAATGCATTTGCAGATAATAATTCAGCAGTCATCGGCTGGCAGTATGTACAGTGACCACAAACTACGGATCCGGTCATGTGAGTGCCCATTGTTCTCCTTGTGAAAAACCCTTGTTTAACCCTGAATGTAATATCACTTGGCTAAGGAACGTATAAAGTGAGGAATACAGAATACAGTAGTGAATTCACTCATGGCAATTTGCATGGTATTTTGCAAACTTAAAATCAGATACATTTCTTGCTTCCCAGATTCTACAATTTTCGGCCTACTTCACCAAAACATTTTTCTAAAAGTCCAGTTAGGACTTCTCACATGGCTATGCTGGAAGGATTTGACACAAAAGACAGAGAGAGACTTTTTTACACCTTTTTATTGGACCTCCAAGAGGCATAACAGTCAAAGGACAAGCCATAGTGAACTGCAAATTTAGATATTACAGAATATTGAAATGCTGCCAAAGATCTGGTACTATACAAAAGAGAATAAGCAATGGATTATTTAAGGCGTGGGCATCAAACAAATGAAGTAAGAAGAGATAGGAAGAAAAACATTTTTTTCCTGAGAAGGAAATTCCTCTTAAGTTCATCTCATAATTTACATTTCTGTCCATCTTAGTCAATAAATAGGGTGAAATTGTACTCACCTTGTATATCTTCCTTTAGCTAGCTTTAGACATTACATTAATATATACACATCCACAGGTCAGCTAGTCATTTTATGCTCCCTTTACTGATAACTGAGAAGCACTGGCACTCTTACAATGTGTAATTCATCTGATTTTAGGGTAAGATGGACAGAACCTGCATGATTCCACTGATTCTTAAGCAAATGCAGAAATCAAGCACAGACATAGATTTCTGCATAGCAGGAATGTAAAAGGTTTAAGAGAAAGTAATCTCTATGAAAAATTTATCATTTTATACATCATATATGTTTAAAAAAAATAAGTACACAGTGCAGAAAATCATATATCTTTTTCCTGAGGTCCTTGGAAAGTCTATGTTGAATCATCTACATTTGATAAAAATAATTCCATGCAATGTCTGGCATTTCTGGTCCACTAAAACTTTACCAGATAATATCTTTATTGTAAAACACCATCTTACACATACATTCAGTATTAATGCAACTGAGGACATAGGCCGTTTAGTTAAAAAGCTTGCTTCAAAAATGATTTAAAATTTGGAACAGTAGTAGGTTAGTATGTACAACATTTAATGCATTTAAGGGCTTTGAAAGCTAGGTCATAGTAAGACAGTGGTATATTCCTAATGTCTGCTAGGAAGTGAATGTCAAGAAAAACCAGAGAGCCACAAAAATACAAATTTTCCACATTTTCCAAGATGAGGAAAGAAATGTAACCCGGTATATGTGATTTTTTTTTTTCCCATTCATAGAAGACCTCAGGTTTTGTATTGACCTGACAGTGCAGGGTCTCAGAATTTGTCTGAGCTTGTCTCAGCCTGAGGTAGTTTTAGCTTGCTTTAACAGTTTTCCAGTGGTCAAGCAACTACGGCATGACGGGTTTTATCTTAAGGTCGGTCAATACCACAGATGGTAACAGTCTGACAAACTGAGACAGACAGTTTGTACAAAATGATAGCCATTCTGTCAGCTGAGGCTGGGAAGGCTGTAGGGCAACTCAGACTTGAGCTGGGAGCCACTGAGAAGGAAGCAGACTGTGTTAAGAAAACATAAAAACACGATCAGGTGACAAGACAGGGAAGGAAGAAAGTAGCAACATCATGCTCCTCTTGGCAGAGAGAAGAAATCCCCCATCAGGAACACTATTCTGAGGGAAGACCGCATGATGCTGACAAAACCTTGCAAGCCCCTCCTGCATTCTCCTTGAGAGGGGCAGCTATATTGACCTCGGGATCCAGAGGAACGTTTGAAAGGTGACCAACACACAAAAGAAAAAGGCAGATACTAGGAAGGCTTTAGCTGCATTATAAAAGGGACAGACTTTTCTCTAGTAGATAACTTGGACTGTTAGACTGTGAAAGCATTCATTGGGCTGAAAGTCAATTCCTGGTGCTATATATTGGTGAGTTCTCTTTTGTCTACAAACAAGATTTTGAGTGCAACACAAAGCTAGAGAGCCTCTGATCTTATAAGATCACAAGATCACATGACCTTGCAAAAGCAAGGTACTCCTTGCCAAGCCTAGCTTTGTAGAATTCATCCTAAATGTCTATAAAGAAAAGGTACCCTTAATTATTAAGCATCTCTTTATTCCTGTTTATCTATCAGAAAACAGTCAAACCATACTGAAGTTTTGTCTACAAATGGAAGCATACATATGTGGCAATGTTTGCCTCAGTCTCTCCTCGATCGCAAGAAAAAAGTCTTGGTCTGGTGTCCTGGTTTCAGCTGAGAGAGTTAATTTCCTTCATAGCAGCTGGTATGGGGTTGTGTTTTGGGTTTGTGCTGGAAGCAGCACTGATAGCAGAGATGGTTTTGTTGTTGCTGACCAATGCTTACACAGAGCCAAGGCCTTTTCTGCTTCACGCACCATCCCACCAGCAGGATGGCTGGGGGTGTGAGGGGAGTTGGGAGGGGACAGACAGGACAGCTGACCCCAACTGACCAAAGGGATATTCCATACCATATGGCATCATGCTTGGTTTATAAGGGGCTGGGGGAAGAGGAAGAGGGGGCAGTGGCAGCATTCGGAGTGATGGCGTTTGTCTTCCCAAATAACTGTTACGCATGACAGAGCCCTGCTCTCCTGGGGATGGCTGAACCCCTGCCTGCCATGGCGACTGGTGAATGGATTCCTCGTTTTGCTTTGCTTGTGTGTGTGGATTTGCTTTTGCTATTAAACTGTATGTATCTCAAGCCACATTGAGATAGTTCACTCGTGTACACTCTTCTGATTCTCTCCCCCACCCCGACGGCAGGGAGTGAGCAGTTGCGTGGGGTTCAGCTGCCGGCTGGAGTAAAACTACAACAGTTTGGATAGGCTGGAAACTTGCTTCTGTGTGAAGCACATTTCAAGGAGTCAGGAAGGAAGGGTTGATCTCCAGTATTTCTTAAGTGACAGCTTTGACTCAAAACCGTGTAATGGAATTTCCTCCTACATTAAGGAAAGCAGTATGCCAATGACTAGTCCTTACTTACCATTAAAAATCTGCATTCAAAAATAAAAGCTCAACATGAGCTGGCAGTGTGCATTAGCAGCCCAGAAAGCCAACTGTATCCTGGGCTGCATCAAAAGAAGTGTGACCAGCAGGTCAAGGGAGGTCACTCTTTTCACTCTACTCTGCTCTTGTGAGCCCCCACCTGCAGTACTGCGTCCAGCTCTGCAGTCCCCAGTAGAAAAAAGACATGGAGCTGTTGGAGCAAGTCCAGAGGAGGCCACAGTCAGAGGGCTGGAGCACCTCTCCTATGACAACAGACTGAGACAGTTACAGTTGTTCAGCCTGGAGAAGAGAAGGCTCTGGAGAGACTTAATTGTGGCTTTCCAGTACCTAAAGGGGCCTACAGAAAAGGTGGAGACGGGCTGCTTACAAGGGCAGGGAGTGATAGGACAAGGGGTAATGGGTTTAAGCTGGAGGAGGGTAGATTTATATTAGGTATTAGGGAGAAATTCTTTACTGTGAGGGTGGTGAGGCAGTGGAACAGGTTGCCCAGAGAAGCTGTGGAGGCCCCATCCCTGGCAGTGTTCAAGGCCAGGTTGGATGGGGCTTTGGGCAACCTGGTCTAGTGTAGGGTGTCCCTGCCCATGGCAGGGGGGTTGGAACTAGATGGTCTTTGAGGTCCCTTCCAACCCAACCCATTCTATGATTCTATGAACATAAAAAAGAATTCTTTAAACAGTGAACAGAGTTATTATAATTCATAAGAGGATTGCTCTCTTTGATAATTACATTAAAATGCTGTCTTCTTTTTAATTACATTTAACTTTGGCTTACAGATCCAGAATACAGAATACAGAAATGCAAAATACTGTATTTATAAAAAATGTACATTTGCTTCAAAAATATGATTGTGAAATTATGCTACCAAACCTGAAACCCTGAGGTATCTAGCATCAAGTTATAGGACCTTAATTATAATACTTATAATTAAGCTTATAATTAAGTTAGTCCTGCTTAATTTCACTATGAAGATGATGACATGATGACTAAAGAGAACTGATAAAAATTCAGGATTTCCAGTATTTAGACTAGTAAACACTGTAAGGAAAAGTGGTCTGGAAACTTTATAATCAGTTCCACATGACTATCTATCAAGATACGCACACCTCATGATTTCTCTAAACTGTGTTTGTTTGGTTTTTTTTAGCAAGGGATGAAGTATGTTACCATCTTCCTGAGAGCACATTTTTGAACATCTCTAACTGTACAAATATACACACAGGCACATACATACACGAGTGTTTGACTTCCTATAAGCAGAACACTAGCCAGAACTGCACAGACAAAAGCAGTTCAGTGAACTCCGAAGACAGCGACATGCTCTCCAGGACACAACACGCAGAAGGCACTTGAGAAGACATAAGTCAGAAATAACTCATCCCCATGCTAACAGCTATCCAGCTGGAGGCCTCTTGGAGTCCAGATGTACCTGCATACAGACACCCCAGCGCTCCAGACTGAGCGATTCTTCTTTCCCACTTGGTTTTCTCCCAAAATTATCTGACATTGTTCATTCTTTCTTCCCCCTCTCTGCACAGCTTGGGCTTTGGAGTCGTTTTACTACGGTGCCTTTGGAGGAGAAACCGCATCGCCCGGGCACACGCAAGCCCGAGGCAGGGCGGCACAGCCACGGGGCACAGGCTGGGCCTTGGGAGGCACCAGGGGAGCAGCGGGGGACGAGCCGGGAAAGGGCGCAGAAAGCTGAAAGCCGCGGAAACCGGGGAAAGGCCACCGGAGGCTGCACCAGGGTGTATTTGCTCACTGGGGCGGGCGCAGCTGGCGGCACCGGCAGCGGCGGCACCTCGGCCAGACGCGGTTTTCTACACAGCAAAGGCAGCGGGCGGGGAGCGGGGCGGGAGCGCGGCCTGTACCTGCGGCAGGCCTGTGCACCACGCCGGCTCTCTGCGGCACGGAGAGGCAGGGGGGAGGACGGGGAGGGGGAGCAGAGGCACGCCCTGAGCGCGGACGGTAGTGATCCCGGCGAGGCGGAGGAGCTGAGCGGCCCGGGGCACACCGACAGGCACGGCCGCACGCACCCGGCGCCGCGCCTGGTTTCGCCCCGCCTCCTCACTTTAC
>VWZZ01008405.1:387309-398495 GCA_013399095.1 Psophia crepitans | reverse complement strand
ACCCGGCAGCGGGGCCTGCCCCTGACCGCCGGTCTCTGCCCGCGTGTGGCCGGGCCCCAGCGCGCTGCTCGGCGGGCGGTGCCGGGTCACTAATAAAGGCCGGGGCCCTTTCTCCTCTCGTTCTGTTTCTGGTCTTTGCCTCAGTGTGTTTTTTTTGAAACAAGGGTAGCGGGAGTGCTGTCCGGTGGAAAAAGGCACGGGTGTTGAACGGGCCTGAATACTTTCAGTACTTACTACTGGTATTAATAAGCGTGGAGAACTAGAAAAGAACAATGAAAAACCAGCGTGTGATGACATAGAGTGTTTTTCCCTTTTGAGTACGACTTGCTGCATTTTTGTCACTAATGGTAAACTGACAGCTTTGCTTGTAAAGTCCATGATGCTCTGTCATGTCCCAAGGCTTACCCTTCAGGTGCTTCAGGAGAGCGTATTGTGTTGGAATTCAAATAATAACCTTTACTTAACAGCTTTTGAGTTGTTGTTTTTAATGCACTAACATTTCTGTAGACCCTTTTCAATCTTCGGGCTTTTTTAAGAATTGACTATACAATAGTATGTGTTGAAATTGAACTGCTAATCCTCGCTTTTGCAGAGAAGAGCTCTGATAGTCAAGCTTAGTTATTTTCGTGAAGATGGACTTGATTTGAGTCTACTGAATGAGTAGAAAAAATAATAGAAATTCCAGAGAAGGGACACCAAGGGTAGTGTATGTCCATGTGGTAGGTTGCAGAGATAAATTTTTAGGAGGAAGAAAGCCAAACTAACCATCAGTTCGGATACAAGCTGGTTTTCTTCTAAAGACCACATCAGTTATATCAGTGAGGTGTTAAGTCTGAGTAGACACACACTGCATTTCAGCAGACACTGTAGTAAAATCATTTCCTTTGGATCTGACTTGCTTCTGGCCATGGCAGAGTAAACTTGCATCATCTCTGGAATTTGGTGTGTAGATATTGAGAGGAGCTCCCTTCCCATTCATATGGGAGCACTGACCAACTCCCAGCTAGGACATTTATGCATTGTATAAATTAGTTTAAATGTTAGAGCTGCTCAGTTTTCTCTGAGCTACCTTTGGCCTTTCGAAGGGATGAGATCACTAGTTCCATTGAATCAGACAGAAGGTAAGAAATTGTCGAATGACAATATTTTGTTTTGGCAGTTCTGTGTTTATGGAGTTTTCTTTGAAGCTAAAACTGAAGTGAGATAGGCTTTCTGTTTTTAAAATTTAAAGGAGCTCACTGCTTTTTTTCACCCCTTTGTTTTCTTCTTGTGATTTCCTTTCTGCAGCTGTCATTTAAAATATATCAACGTGTTTCTCCTTCTGGTGACCTATCTAACCTGAGTTTGCTTTATCCTTTCTAGTAGGTAATGGTCCAGTCACTGGTCATTTTTGTTATCTTTCACTGCATCCTTCTAAACTGGTATGTGTCTTTCTAGAGACAAGGTGCATGACAAAGACAACAGTACTCTAATGGAGTCTTTTAATATTTACTGGTGGAAGGAACATGGCATATTTTAGGCCTTCACTTTTGTCTTTAAATATTAGTTTCCTGTCTTGCCCTCTTTCCAGCATGACAAATGACATGGTGACTGTCACTTGCTGTAGCCTGTAGCTGTGTTTCTGCAAAACTACAACTGATGTGTTGTTTCTTGGCATCTCCTGGTTTTACAGTTTCTTACTCTTGCTTTATTGTAGTATGTTTTACTGTCCATGTTGGATATGGTTCTTTCAAGATAATTATAAATTGTAATTTGACACCTAAAATAATTGCAGTCCCTTGCATCTCAGTATTGCTTACAGATTTAGTATGTGTAGTCTTAATTCTATTGTCAGGAAGAACATTTAGAGTTGAAAAATCTTTTTTTTTTAGAGTTAATAAAAAAATTAATTGTTCATAAAGTACCAGTGTGCTGCAGGTTCTTGTTAAACTACAACTCTTTCCCTGAAAAAAAGTTGTCCCTTATAAATATTGCCTGAACTGAGCTCAGGCTGGTGCACGTTCTTCCTGTGTGTTTCATTCCTCTTCTGTTAGATAGTCATGGGAGCTGCTGTTGGAGTGGGGAACTGGTTGGGGGAAGGAAAGGCACATGTTGTCTTTTACTGGATAGTTATCATGTAAAGTTTATTTGCAAGCTGTTAAATGTGTTAGTTATTCTAGCTCATATTAGTCTTTTGAGTACTGATCGGGTTTCTTTTCCCCCCTACAAAACTTGCTGGAAGTCCTCATTATTCCAAATAATAGATTAATGTTTTCCTCATAAATTGTTGTTATTAATAATTGTTGAAGTTAATGTTGAACACTTTTCAGCCTACACACTTTTTTTTTTAAACCAAATTATGCTTTAAATTTGGAGAAAGAAGAAAAAACAAAATTTACTCTCTAGTGTGGATAAACTTATCTAATTTAAAGCAGTTTAACAAATGACCTGTAACTTGTAGCTGGAAGTTTATTAAAAATATGATAGCTGGTGTCTGAACTAAGAAGGAAACAAGGGTTGGACCCACAAATAGATTTAGAGACATGAGGCTCCTAAATTCCAGATTTTAATTCTCAGGATTCTTGTTGTCATCTCAGTCTGTAGCTCTGTTTTCAAACAAAATGTTTGTCTGTTTTCTCTCTCCTGCAGTGGCCGGTAGCAGGTGCTTAGGCGATGTACTGAAATGGAAAACAAAAGCAGTGATGACTTGGCTTTTGTATTGCCTTTCAGTAGTCAGTGATTTAAATAACTGATGATCTGCCTGTAGGCTGTTGTGTTCAGTAGCGTTCAGTTAATTCATCTAATTCTTTTTTGAGCATCCCTGAACTTCTAGTCTTTTCGGCATCTTGTGGCAATTAATTCCCAGATTTAATTATATAAGGAGAAACATTCAATTTGATATGGCTTTTGCCCTAATATTCAGTTTTATCATGTACCTCCTTATTGTTACTTTATGAGTAATAGTCTTTCTGTATTTTCCTATTGCTTTTTAAACACCTCATCACATCACAGAAATAAGCAATTTCGTGTTTATTGCAAGCACAGTCCCTGTGGGGATCTGTAGTCTTTACGCTCATCTCTGAGGAATTTGATCACCTCTTTGCACAAAGCAGTGTGAGTACGTTCTTGTCCTGGGTTTGGGAGTTAACTTGCATCATAGCTGTAGTTCTTCAGATTTGTGGCGAAAACAGCATTGATGACATGCCAGTGTTTTGGCTGTTGCTGAGTGGTGCTTGCAGAGCATCAAGACTTTCTTTTTTCCACCCAAATGCTCAGCAAGTAGGCTGGGGGGTGGGACAGAGGTTGGGTGGGGACACAGCTGGGACAGCTGACCCCAGCTGACCAAAGGGATATTCCATACCATACGGTGTCATGCTCAGAAATAAAAACTGAGGCAGAGAAAGAAGACCTTTTGTTTGCTTCCAAGGTGTCTGTGGTGAGCAACTTCCTTCACTTGTGAATCTTTTTAACTTTCCCCTATTAAACTGTCTCTGTCTCTACCCATAAGTTTTCTTACTGTGATTCTTCCTATGTTCTCCCAGTCCCACTACGGTGGGGCATGAGCAAGTGGCTACGTGGATGTTTGGCTGCTGGCCAGGGTCAACCCACCCGAACACTTTGTGCAGACACCTAAAAACACGATTGAAGAAAGAAGTAGTAGCACGCTCTGGTTCTGTGGTAACAGTGCTCACTGATTTAACCAGTGGTGTGAAAGATACCGATGTGGTCTTTGAGGTTATCTGAGTCACTTAGTACAGAATATTCCTCCTGAAGTTGTACACAACTGTGTATAGTTTATGGAAAATCCATTGCACTAGGGGGAAACCAAGAAAGACAAATTAGGCTACAGTGACTATGCTGGATTGCTTGGGCATTTACAAGTTTGTCCTCGCTGAAAGAGCGGTTGGTGTTTTCTTTGTTTCACTCAGAATGTTAGCAAGTGAACTAGAGTTTGGTGGCTTGGCCTCTAGATAAGCGCATCCCTCTGAGATGTGAATTAAAACTTGTGTTCTTTTTCTGGTTTGTTGAATCTTGCCGCCCTAGAGAGAACCGTCTTTAACCGAGAGGTGGAGAGTGTTTTACCTAACCGATATTTTAGGGAGGGAAAAGTTGCTAGCTCTCCCCTTTCATTTTATGATGAGTTTAGGATCGTAGCTTAGGGATATGGATTATACACCTCCCTAGACCGTCCCATCATTTGTTCTATGGCATGTGCTTGCTCTGAGCCATCTGTTGCTATTGCTTGCTCAAAGGCATGTTGGAAGTTTGGCCTGAAAAGTAAACCGAATCTGATATTACATACCTGAATCTTCATCACAATCTGATCATGAGGGAGGAATAGATGATCATGTAATGATGGGTCAGTGATTGAAGAATTTACTGGGTGATTTGTGAAGTAAATTTCAGTTTTCCAGTTGTAAATTGGATTCTGAGGAAGTTGTGAGAATAAGTAGATGAAGTGATACAGCAGTGACTTTATTGCCTGTATCCAAATATTTCGTAAAATGTAGAAACATTTACATTTATGTCAATCACTCCTTTGAAACTGATGAAGACTGCTGAGCTGAGTTGCGTAGTGAGTCTGTTTGAAAACTGGATTTTGATTAATTTGTTCAAGAAATGCGAAGGCATTATTCTTACCTGCTGCTCCAAAGGGGAACAATTTGCCCTCTCCTTGAAAGATTGAGGGAAAGCAAAAAGGATCTCTGAAAGTCCTTTCTTCTCTTTCTTTCAAGAAACTTCTTATTTATGGTTAGTTGATCCCAGCCAGCAGCCAAATGCCCACCCAGCCTCTCACTCCCTTCCATTGCAAGATGGGGAGAAAGTAGGAGATGTGTAACTGTTGCTTGGAAAGACAAACACCGTAGGCACAGATGTCCCCCCTTTCCCTGAGTTTTCATTGCTGAGCATGACATCAAATGGCATAGAGCTGTGTTGCCTCTGAAGCGTAAATATAGATAAAATGCTTGATTATACAATTTTCTTGTTAGTGTGGCATTTTTGTTTATAGAGTCTTAAAAATTTGATTCTGTAAATCTGAACAGTTTGTTTACCTGCTGTGCTGAATACTCATGATACCTGTTCAAAGGCTTTTAATTGTTAAACAGGAGAATCTTGACTAATATGTGCCTATTTCTTAGCTTACAGTACATTTTTTCTAAAACATGTTTTAAGAAGTTTTACATACATTCTAACAGAATATGACTACATTTCTAGAAATGTGACCATTAAAACAATTGCACAACTACAAAAAAAAAAAAAATCCTGCTTTAATCCCCTTATGTTACCAGAGACATAATGGACCTATTTTCTTTTTCATTGTATCAGCCAAGAATAATAACTTTATGCCTCAATTTTTGTTCTCCTCCCCATTTTCTCATGGAATAAGCACGCATTTCTGATGTGTAAAAGCTTTGTGAAATAGATGGTTCGGGGTCTTCTCACCGTAGGAAACCGTACAGGTGTCTTTCTCAAAGGCAGCCCAGGATGGGTGGGCAGCAGCTGTTGTGGTTCTAGTTTGCAGGCACTGGAATGATACAGGAATGCAGCACTACTTTTTAAATATTTTTTTTTCAAAGTTCTAATTCTAAACTGTAATAAAATGAATTATCAATTAGGAAGCTGCCATTTGCTGATTGTCGTATAGCTGACGTGCTGTTTGAAGTGCCTGTGTGGCATGTGAGCTCTGAAGAGAAGACAGGGGACTTGTCTCTAGTAATGTTACTTTGTGGAACTATGTGTCTATTCAGTAGTTGAGTGTTGGTTAAATGTATTTTTAATTAACTTTTTTCCCGCCCCCCCTGGCATAAGGCCCTACCTGAAAAGCAAGTATGCATGGTTTCAGGCTAGAAGGGTGTAGTTAAAGTGCTCCTTGCATTTCTTCATAAATTTTTAGGCTGAAATCTTGGTCAGTTTTTCCCTACATCCTGCCAGTGTTAAAGAACAGATTAGAATTATTTGTATTTAATCCTAATAAAAAGTGGACATTTGTTGGCCTTTGGGACAGCTTCTGGCATTTCTGTTACAGCCTTGTGTTTCCTTACAACTCTGCAGGGGAGGACGTCGTATTGCCTCTGGAAAGTGGGAGGAAGGTCTGAAGAGGGAGGCACCCCAAAAGGTACCTGGAAATCCAAGGCTGTTTGGACTGTGCCTCTTCCTCAACTGGAAAAGTTTGTCTTGATAGGTTGATTTTTGGGATCTGTATGCATCTTCCTTGCACTTCACTGTTTGACCATGTTATGTCGAACAACGAGTTGCATTTTGAATGTGACTGTTTGCTTTTCTGAGAGAAAAGACAAACTTTCACTTTTTTTAACCCCCAAGCTGGACTGAACCTTCAGTGTGCCATGACGTGGATCAAATTGGAGAGGGCTGCTAGACCATGAGGGTTTCATTCATGTGGACTTAACTTTGGAAAAGTATTTAAATAAGTTGACAGAGGCTTTTAGGAGGAATGGTAGAAAAACTGAGGGGTAGCATAGTGCCAACAAATAAACAGTTGTCTTATGGAAGACATTGGTCATCACAGAGATGATCAGTAAGTCATCTGACTTAGAAGACTAGCTAGAAGTCATATGAAAGAGAAGGTATGTCGGGATTTCTTGTTAACTGTTTTATGCAGAAATAAGCTATTCAGTAATCGATACCCCCTCAAAATGCCAAAGTGTGGTCAGAAAACAAAATTTGTAGAATTTGTCTGTTTTGTGTTGTGTAGGTGTGTATATTCTGTGTGTGCTTTACAGTTTGGGAGTTTGGGAAAAGTTGTCTTGGTTATTTTGTGTTGCTAGAGTGTTACGTGAAAATGTATGAAGTTCTGTGTAATCTTAAATCATGATGTTTCTCAGGAAATTAGGAAAAAAATCTACTTAAAATCTACTCATGCTTTGCAAAGTTTAATACATTTAATGTATTGATACAGGACCTAAGTGCAGCCACCTAGTAAATAATATTTAGGGGATGCTTATCTGTGACATTTTATTGGTATCATCTTAGTGTATTCAGAATTAAAACACTTTTCAGAATTAAAACACTTTTGGATAAAATGCACAGCTTTCAGCTCCCAAATGCTGCAATTATTGCGAAGATGTTTACTATATCTTTGCAATGGGGTCTGCACATCATCTTAGTGTCTTGACGAGTTTTCACTGATGTTAGACAGAAGGCTTGCCCTACTTCAGTAATCTCAATTATCCTGAGTGTTCCTAGATGTTGCAAACTAGAGTTTTCTTCAAACTCTGTCGTGACTTTCTGACTCCTTCCTTACTCAATGACTGTGCCAGGTTTCAAACAAGTTGTTGAATGGTAGAAAAAGTGTAAGAACGTTTTTAGATAACATTACAAACATCATTATGAGAACTAAATGAATGCGGTAAACCCAAATATTGCTAAATATAGCAAACACTTAACATTACACAATACCTTTGCGTTATTTTAATTAAATTGATGCATTTGTGTTGACAATGATAACTGGTTATTCTAATTTCTATGCAATGAATAATTTTCTATATATTTTTGTATTATTTATGGCAACCATTGATAAAAATTCTGACTCTCACAAAAGCTACTGGAAATAGGTAGAACTTATTTATGGCTGATGGTTTTGGGAATTTCATTTAGTGATAGCCAAATTTGGCCAGAACCCTTGTTTCTTTCAAAAGGCAGGTCTGTATTTTTAATACATGAAAATTAAATTAGTTTTCTTTTATATTACTGAAAGTAACTGAAAGTATCTACAGCTTCTTACTTAAGTTGTCTAAAACTGTGTTTTTCTGTTCTGAAAAATAATTCTGTAGTTTATTTTTGAGTACTTGAAGGTTTTTTGTTTCAGATTGTCTTATTTTATTTTCTTTAAATTATTTTCTCTAAGTATTATTTCTTACTTATTTCTCTAAGTATTATTTTCTCTAAATAACTAATCCTGTTTCCGTGCTTTCATAGAACAATTGTTCTTAAGATTAAATGTGAATCCTGGCCTAGGTTGTACTGTGCTTATACAGCTACTGTACGTTGTCTGCTAGATGCAATGATTTTATTAACCATAACTAATTACTAAAGAAGTCCTTGAGAAGGACTCTTGATGTTTGGTAAGACAGTTAATTCAGAACTGACATCCTGTCTTTCAACGTGACGTGAACATTGCCAATGACTTTTCTCTGAAGACAAGAGTTCATTTTACACCATGTGGAATAAAACATGAATTTTGTGACCCACTTGTGATGACGCTGATGACGTCTGCAAATTTACTTATAAGTCGGTGCCATTCTTGGACATAGTTTTTGCTGATGAATTCAGCAGAGTATTAAATAGTAACGTCATAAAGTACAAGAAACAGTGTTATTTAACCAGTTCATGAATGCTTCTGATTTTGGCTGTGCTAATAGCAACACAACTCATCCAGTCAGTGTTACAACTTTAAAAAGACATTCTCCCATGTCTTGGCTATTGTCAAACAAATCTCAGGAATACATTTTCCGAGTCTGTAAGAGTATTACCAGAAGATAGAGCTGGATTTGCCAATGTATACAGAAGACTTCATTTTCTTTTCTTTCCAATCAGTTTGTAAAAATCACTCGTGATACCGTACGTATATGCGCAACAATGTGATTGACTAGGGCTGTTGTAGAGTGTTCGCTGCTTTGGGATCGTAAGGCTGCTGGTACTGCCTCTCACGTTTGTACAGGGCCTCGTGAGCTGCGCGGCCACGCAGCCCTTAGGCCCAGGAGGAAGCTCTGGTTTCAGGGACACTTACATTAGATTTCCTGTTCATTGTCTCTTATGAACATAGTCGCCTTAAAAATAATGGCAAGTGATATATAGTGGGTGGTTATATGCCTCTTAAACTATTTTCTAGACTTGACCGTAATAGTTTTTTTATTTTAGCTCTGCACTGTTTCAAAAACTTTCCCAAAATCATTTTGTGATCTTACAGGATGGGTTAATGAGAAGTAAGAGAGCAATCATATGTGTACAACCAGAGAGCAATCATACTCATACAACCTCTCCTTTGTAACTTGACTAATAATAAACAGGCAGGGTCTTGAGGATTAGTGTGCCTGGCTTAGTCATTTGTTTTATGGCGTTTGAGATCCTTCTTAAAATGGATGCTAAAATAGGTTATGTTTTTCTCAAAAGGGATGGTTTGTGCTTCCTTCAAAAGCATTTGGGGGAGATGCTCCAGATTCGGAATTATTCAGTTCCAACCTTGATGCCTACTGAAACCATATTTTGAAGGAAATCAGAGTTAATTATGAAGAATAATAATGGCATTGAGTGGATAATAAGCATCCAGTTATTCAGAATTGGGAGATAATACAGAATCTGGGGCACCTGTTTAGTTGGGTGTAAATCTGGTGATACAGGTGCGTGAACACACACCTGTTGCCAGTTTAAAAAGCTCACAGAATTACAGCTTATATCCAGCTGCCGTTTCAGAAGATGTGGACATTTCATAGGTCCTGTGTCATATCTACTGATTCATGCAAGTATCTTTGATATTATAAAGGTTCTCAAATGCCACTAGGCATTATGCTTAGGGACTAAATCCCACCCAGGTGCCTGCCATAGGAGAAGCTTAAGTCTTCCTGCATGATTCAGATCTTGAGAAATGTTTTCACATTGATCGTTTTCTATCCAAAATCACAGCTGGTTCTGGAGAGAAAAATGTTGGTGCACGTGCCTAAATGTCCTGAAGGAAATGGGCTCTAGGCTTTGTGTGGTACTTGTCTATCTGTAGAACATAGTAGTGTCTGGTTACGTGTGTGTGGTAAACATAACCACAGTGGACAGGTGAGGTACTCTGATACTAAATTACATAGGTATGAGTCAATAGGATTCTTGGGGGCAATATTCAGATTGTGAGTTTTCCTGTCCAGATTCCCTGGGAACATGACTGGGATGTGTGTTGGGGATCAAGATGAGAATAACAGATCTTCTAAGAAACAATTTGTCAAGTTTATTCTGTAATGGCACTGAAGACTTTGTTTCTGCTTTCCAGTCTGGTTTCCAGTTGTGTAGGAGCTCGACCTTAGACCTGCCTAGAAGCAGCCTTTATATTAATTACTTTTTAAGATTAATCTAGGCAAACTTTTGGAGTATTTGTAGGGTAGAATAGAATAGAATCATTAAGGTTGCAAGAAACCTCAAGGATCATCCAGTCCAACCGTCCCCCCCCCACCTATTACCCGCTAAACCATGTCCTTCAGTACCGCGTCTCACCTTTCCTTAAACACCCGCAGGGACGGTGACTCCACCACCTCCCTGGGCAACCTGTTCCAATGCCCGACCACCCTTTCAGAGAAGAAATTTCTCCTCATCTCTCCAATTATGCTTTAGGGACCGGGATTAGAAACAGGTGGTTCCCGGCACCCACTGCTAATGTTCAAGGGCAGGTGTGAGTGCCAGGTTTTGGGGAACAGCTTCCTCCAGCAGGCATGAACTGATGCTGTTTTTACAGGCAGCAGTGGCAAAAAGGCATTCCTCAGCCCTCAGTCTGAAATGGTCAAATGCTCCAGACTATTCCAAGGTGTATTTGTAGGACCAAGTATTTTAGTATTGTAAGAGTGGGGATGGAAGGAAGGGAACATTGAAGTGGAAAAAAATTGTGTTCTGTTTCTTGAGCACAGTTTTCAATCAGAGTCACTGATAATGAACAGAAGCTGTCCCTGAATGGTATCTTTACTGTTTCTGTAGCATCTGCTGAAGGTTTATTATTTAAATGAAGTTACATTTGTCCCTTCTCTTAAGCGAACCCATGCTAGTCAAGCTTGATTTGAAATCATAGAATCATAGAATCATTCAGGTTGGAAGAGACCTCAAGGATCATCCAGTCCAACCGACCCCCCACCACCTATTACCCACTAAACCATGTCCCTAAGTACCATATCTAACCTTTTCTCAAAATCCCCCAGGGACGGTGACTCCACCACCTCCCTGGGCAACCTATTCCAATGCCCAAACACCCTTTCAGAGAAGAAATTTCTCCTAATCTCCAGCCTGAACCTCCCCTGACACAACTTGCAGCCGTTCCCCCTAGTCCTGTCGCTAGTTATCTGCGAGAAGAGGCTGACCCCCAGCTTATCACAACTTCCTTTCAGGTAGTTGTAGAGGGCAGTAAGGTCTCCCCTGAGCCTCCTCTTCTCCAGGCTAAACAGTCCCAGTTCCCTCAGCCGCTCCTCATAAGACCTGTGCTCCAGCCCCTTCACCAGTTT
>VWZZ01008405.1:353634-386931 GCA_013399095.1 Psophia crepitans | reverse complement strand
ACTCACGACCAGTCGCCAGTTGGATTTCACTCCATTCACCACCACTCCCTGGGCCTGGCCATCCAGCCAGTTTTGAACCCAGCGAAGAGTGTACCTGTCCAGGCCATGGGCCGCCAGCTTCTCTAGGAGAATGCTGTGGGAGACCGTGTCAAAGGCTTTGCTGAAGTCTAGGTAGACTACATCAACAGCCTTTCCCTTATCCACCAGGCAGGTCACCTGGTCATAGAAAGAGATGAGATGATATAAATAATATATATATATATTAAAAAAATAGTTATTTCCTTTTATGGAGAATTCTAAAGCAGAATTAACTAAATTTTGGGTAAGATTATCTACCATGAACAATATAACTTTGGTATCCTAATTGTAGGAGTTGGATACAGAGTTTGTTATTTTGCACTTTCAGGTATGCGTCTGTTACATAAATGTCTCCTTTTGGTCTTAGTCTTTTTGTGCTGCTGAAACATCCAGAAGTAAAGTTGAATTGCTTTCCTTCTTGTAGTCCTGTTTCCCTTGAAGAGTCCTTTGGACTTTGGTTTCTTCTGTGTACCAAACGTAAGAAACATTTTTCAAAAGAAAATAAAAAGCAGAACTTCATCTTAGCTGTACACCAAGCTCATAAGCCAAGTGTAATTTACCTTTTCTTTTGAAAGCTAATTATTCAGTTAACATTAGTTGTGTCCTGAGCTGTGGATATCGCAACAGTAAACTTGTCTTATATTATGTGCATTGGTATTTCAGTTAGTTAGACATACTTTGTATTAGAATAGAATAGAATAGAATCATTAAGGTTGGAAGTGACCTCAAGGATCATCTAGTCCAACCATCCCCCCACCACCTATTACCCACTATCAAAAGTGACTTTTCAATTATAGCTTTATTATTTAAAAAAAAAAAAAGGTAAAGTAATACTGCTGCCCTGCCAAAGTAGAGGTCCAGTGTATTAACTTCAGTGGTATGAATCTGAGTCATTCTCTCTTCTGTTCATGGGATGTTACTAGCTAATTCCAAGACGGTATTTGGATTTTCACAGTATGTCATAGTTGTCTATCTCCAGGCATAGCTGTGAGTTATCCGAGAGAGACGTACCTGACGGCGCACTGAAGCGGATACCATTCGCGATAATTCCTTACATTAATCTGCCTTGGTTGCACAAAGGTGTGTGCACAGGTTTCTATAGGTAGTATTTAACAGATCTTTCTAGAAGAGCTATAATGTGATAATTTTTACCTCTTGCATAATTATGTTACACTTAAATGCTTCTTGTATAATATGATTAGCTATAGCTTTGCAAGAACATTTCTCAGTGTTATGTTCTGGTTCATGCTTTTTTTTTGTCCAAGGATTTTGATGTGCAGATGCATCCATTCTCTCCCTTTATGTAAGGTAAAGTCAGTTCACGCTCCCAGGTCAATTTCACTAATATTTTGAAGTAAAGTGTTATGGGAGACCACCTTCTGACGTTCTGAAAGAACTAATGTACCTGTAAACTGTTCTCGTGGAAGAAGGCGAAGAGGTGGACAACCAAGAAACAACTCCCTGTCATGTTTTAGAAGCATTGCTAGAATGGGAAAGCTTGTTCTGGTAAGCTTTTCTTGTGGCCACCTTTAGACCTTTTGTGGTCTTTGATATGGTAATCAACAGTGGAAGTACAATTAAGCTCCGGTGGTGGCAAGATTGTTATATAATGTTTAAGGGTTTGTTTTGATCTGCACAGAATGTTAGTTTTAAAGCAGACTGCACACAGCAGAGAAATCCAAATTCTTTCTGTTCCTGCCTTCCCATTAGAACTCGGAAGAAAGATAAAGGATTTAATTATTTTTTTTCTGCTACAGTACACCTATTTATGTCTGCTGATGTGCTTGCTTTGGCTTGGGTAATTTTCTTCATAGTAGCCTGCATGGGGTTATGTTTTGGGGTGGTGCTGAAAACTGTGTTGAAAATAGTGTTTTAGTTACTGCTGAGCAGGGCTTGCACAGAGCCAAGGCCTTTTCTGCTCCTCACCCCACCCCACCAGCGAGGAGACTGGGGGTGCACAAGGACTTGCAAGGTGACACAGCTGGGACAGCTGACCCCAAATGACCAGAGGAATGTTCCATACCATATGATGTCATGCTCAGCACATACAGCTGGGGGAAGAAGAAGGAAGGGGGGGACCATTTGGAGCGATGACATTTGTCTTCCCAAATAACTGTTACACATGACGGAACCCTGCTTTCCTGGGGATGGCTGAACACCTGCCTGCCCATGGGAAGTGAGGAATGAATTCCTTGTTTTGCTTTGCTTGCGTGCGCGTGTGGCTGTTGCTTTCCCTATAAACTGTCTTTATCTCAACCCATGAATTTTTTCACTTTTATCCTTCCGATTCTCTCCCCCATCCCACTGGAGGGGAGTGAGCAAGCAGCTGTGTGGGGCTCAGCTGCCGTTTGGGGTTAAACTGTGACAGCTGATTATTGTACCTCTGTGCAGTAACCTCAAGTTGTTTATTCCATTAAAGTTTTATTGTGAATCTTTAGCAACTGTTACAAGCAATTCTTTTACCTACTGAAGCCAAGCTGCAGGGAACCCGGCAATGCCATCTCTGTGGCCAGTAGTTAGCGTTGGAGGCTGTATCTTTGTGTGTGTTTGTAGATTCAAACTTGGCAGGTCATCACTCCAGGAATGCATTACAGAGACTTTTTTACTACTGTCTGAAGAGGCGCTCTAGCATGGTCTTATCCCAGCAGTTACGCAATTATGTATGTATTATTACAGCAGTTATTTTTGCTGGAGGACATTCCACGACATCTCAACTGTCCTCAGTCAGATGCAACTTGTGTTACCTAGCTGTCGTCGTTAGCTCAAAGGTTTTTCCTTTCTCTTGCTTATCTATTGCTTTTCATCCTCTCTTTACTTCCTTTGGACATGTGCATCTGTATGTAGCTTCCACGCACCTCTTTTTCTTTTGTGATAAACTTTGCTGGAATGGAGTAAGGTGAACCCCGTGGAACTGTTTTCACACGCTGCCATCAACAGAGGTTGAAAGAGAGAGGCATCGAGAGCTCCCAGTTAAGCTGAAGCAAAACCAAACATCCTCCCCCCATATGTTGTATTTGTGGCTCATGCCAAGTGTTTAAACACACATGTTCTGTCTGCTGAAGTTGGAGATTCACTTATAGTACATCTCCACATGGAAGGCAAGTCTAAGAATTGCTCAGGATGCAGTTTTTCTCTCACTGCAGGGAATGAAAAAGTTAAGGTGACTGGGTGTAAAAATGCAAACATTTCTCTGTCTAACAATTGCACTTTGCATGTTCTTGGCAAGGACAAATGACTTATTCTGAAAAAAGGGGTGTGTTTTTTAGGAATGACACCTGTGCTTAGTGATGATCTCAAAGCATATCTAAAATGAACACTTTACTGGGCCAAGCCACGTGTTTGGCATCACACCAAAACCAAATTGGGCATAATCGCAGGAAACGCCTCCCCAGCTGACACTAGCAGGAGCAGTGTTAGGCAGCTGGTATTTAATCCCCTGCACATGGCTAAGGTCGTGATAGAGTCTGGAAAGTGTAAATATTCTGTCGAATGCATGGTTCACAATTCCATTATTTGTTTTTTAGGATTTGGTTTTTTGTGTGTTTAGTGACTGTGTGAGCCGGCACAGGCGGAACGTAGGAGCAACCACAAAACCGCAGGTGAAATGCTGAGTAGACTTATTTTCATGGCCTCGCTATCCGGGGGAGCCCCGCAGCAGCGCCTGGGCAGAGGCACGCAGGCTGGGGACGCAGGCACTGCCGAGCTTTGCTCGTGCTGGGGGATGACCGACCCTGCTGTCCTCACCTGTGTTTCAGGGATTCGCACAGCCGTAATTTGCCACTGTGCTGTTGTATTTCCCTCGGCAGGGCAGGAATCTCAAGCATGTTCAGTAGGGTGCCTCTGAGTCTATCACAGGCCTACGGTATCTAAACACAGATCTTCTGTGTGTCCAGCATGCAAGGCCAGACAACAATTAGTATGATATATGTGTTTCTCGACACCTCAGCTGCAAGTCACTTGAGTGTGTTTACAATCCTCCTCGCCCATCTTCCCTTATTTTCCCACCGTGATTTATATAATTAAGATCGTGAAATTGTCTCTTACATGAATGATGGCACACGCAGGCGCTGTTATGCCTCCTTATTATGCTGAAGCATTTGTTTGAATTCTGGTGTTCACCGAGATGAGCGCCATGTATCAGGCAGCCACTATTTCTTCTTGAGTACGTATTCCTTAATCTTGACATCTCCCTTTTGAAGACTGACCCAGCCTTGACTAGACATTGGCAATATTCAACCCAGACAACTAGAGAGGATTCCGGTGTGATGTCTGAACCTTTTGCAGAAAGTGTGTTGCTTGAAAGCATACAATTGTTACTAGATCATGTAGCACTGCTTGTAAAGGTGCAAAATATGAAGTTGGAAAATATTAATATTGTAGTATCTAGGAGTAAAGCATCTTGCTTTGGCCTGCTGGTCATAATTAATGTCCCAGACATTATTAAACCGCTGTTATCCCTGGCTGTCAACTTTGATGATAGGTTTGGTGTTTGTACTGTTTGCATCAAGCACACTTGGATAAGAAGTTTAAGTGAATCGAATATAAACGCCCCCATTAATGTAACATAGCTTTTTCATCTAGTGCTTTTATTTATTTTGTTAAAATGGCAGTGAGAAATACACACCAAATAGAATGTGGAATTTTTTTAATGTTGAGGCTTATTTATAAATAAAATATGTTTACCTGTGTTAATGAAGCTGTTGAGGTTAATTTGTAGCAATTCTGAAGTATGCTCTTGTCACTAAAATTTAATGCTTCAGGATTCATTTATTTCTATTCCTCTTGCATAGTAGTGTAAAGTAGTAAAATACTCTGTGTGGATATATTTAAAATGTCTTAATGTGTGTTCATGGTCTTGCTGCTTTTGTATTTGATTTAAATAATCAAACAGAAAAGCAAATAATCCTGTGCAAATATTTATTTTAATGTTTTTTAAATGCCTTTAAAGTAAAAAAATCTACTGCATTGGCCTTTTCTTTTTTAATTGCCTTATGGCTGGGATATAATTTGCCTTTTTAACTTCCTTTTCATTTGAAATTATTCCACTTTGACAAGTGACAGTAAAAATGTCATTTGATCCAAATACTATGTAGTCAATAGCAACCTGCTATTAATTGCCAATGTCTAAAGTCCCTTTTCTTTATAACGTTCTTCGATTACATTAGTAATCAATAATCATTTCTTCAGGTTTTATAAATGAGAAATTTACATAGAGAGCAAAAAACTTGTTAACATTTTAAAGAATTATAGGCAGTATAGACAAAACCTGGTAACATGACTTAGTATCTCTTAAGTAGTTAAGCAAAGTGACTGCTGTGAGGTTCTAAAGGGACCTGTAACACACCAAGTTCTAGAGGTTACAGAAGCTGGTACTTTAGGATAGTGCAATTGCTGATTTTTACCTGTGATTCTGTTAGTGCTGTGTTATTCCATCATTTTCAACTTGAAAATTAAGCTACCTGCATTTGAGCAATCCCCTTCTCTTAGCCCTACTGAGTAGCTGGCTTGTTTTCTTTAAAACAAAACAACAACAATGGAAATACTCTTTGACCATAATCTCTGTAACATTTCAGTGGATAAGCAAAAGAGATGGTTCTGTTATTTGCTTACAGAAAAAAAATAGGAGAGTCAAGAGTTGAAGGAAGACTTAGGTAGTTGATAAAAATATAAAGTGGACAACTTCTCTGGTAATGTTAGTTAACTTTGTAATATTGGTAGCAATTTTTTACATTTTTCAATTTAATGTAAAAAAAACCCAACCTAAAACACCCTGCTGAGATTGAGATCCGTGTTTACGGTTAGGTTTACTTTCAAACTATAAAGTTTGAATGGTTTCATATGTGAATTCTGAATATAATCTGTTTTTATGTTTTACCTGCCCTCATAAAATGTTTCAATATTAAAATTACTCCTTTTCTTTAGAAGTAAATGGCCTTTAAACGATATTGCCTCTCATCTTCACAAAGCTTTAGAAAAGTGGATATTGCTCTTTCTGCTTTATGGACAGAAGCTTAGTGGAAAGTTAATGTTTCTGAGTCTGAGAGAGTGCTAGGAATCATCAAACTTCAGTTCCTTTCCAAAAAAAAAACATTAGAATGGACACATACTGTCCTTACTTGATTGAAGGGGGGGGAAGATTTTTTTGCCATGTAAAGTTGCACTGATTTTAAGGTTAAATTCCCATTCCACTTGTCCCTCCACGAACATGAAATAAGATGGTACCTATTCTCACACCTTTTTCTCGAAGCGGGGAATAGGTAGAAGAATGGTGAAAATTCATCCTGCATCCTGTATGTGGGCCCTGGTAAACAGGATTTAATCGCTGCTACCTTTTAGGTCCTCGTTCCAGAACCAGCAAATCGTAGCAGGATCCTTTGGTAGTACAGATGTTTCAGATCAAGCTGCAGGCAAACAGGTATTTTTCTATCAAATTTCCTCATCAATGTTTATAAATATGTTAAGGGTGCGTGTCAGGAAGATGGAGCCAGGCTCTTCTCGGCCTCACTAAGCGATAGGACAAGGGGCAGTGGGTTCAAGTTGGAGCATAGGAGGTTCTGGGTTAACATGAGGAAAAACTTTTTCACCGTGAGGGTGACAGAGCACTGGCACAGGCTGCCCAGAGAGGTTGTGGAGTCTCGTTCTCTGGAGACATTCAAAACCCGACTGGACACGTTCCTGAGTGATGTGCTAGGTGGTCCTGCCTTGCCGGGGGGGGGGGGTTGGACTGGATGATCTTTTGAGGCCCCTTCCAACCTCTACGATTCTGTGATTCTGTGATCAAATCAAAAGGAATTAGTTACCCTTATGGTGGCTGTGGAGCGACAAGCAGGGTGATGCAGGCAGGTATCTACAGCAGCAACCTTTACATGAAAGCGGGTAACTAACTATTTTTTTTTATTTTTTTATTGAAACAAATGTAATTTTATGCTGCATCTCATAGGGCCACAGCATTTTTGACCCAGCATGTACAGATGGCTTCTCATATGTTGTGGAATAATAGTGTATGTCACTAATCTTTACCTTGGTTTTCATGTTAATGAGAGACCAATTGCGCCTGTCCCCTGCCTTCTAATTGATGGCCATTTTTGTTTTCTTGTGGTGCCCTGGTGAGGGCTGGTGTTCTGGGCAAGAATGTGGAGTTTGCCTGTAAATGAGGTGCAGAAGCCTTGGGCAGCTGCTCTGCCAAACCAACGCCCCGCCTTCGCAGAGCACATAGGCACACGTGGAGCAGCATTTATTCGTACGAGCTCAACTGTAGGGCTTCAAGGGCTGGATTTACTTCTTTGGTGGTCAGAAAGGTGTGCCCTTGCTTGTCCTCTGGGGTTCTGGGGGTTTTATTTCAGAAATTATTAATAACTTGATGAATAAAGGAGAAAAAAACATTCCTTTAAAACTTGATTTCCAAACAAATGGATCTGCTGGAAATGCTTTAAAATATCTTAAAAGTGTGTGTGAAAGGTGAACTTTTAAAAAGTGGGTTTAAACTTTTATACATTACTGTGCATGTTATTTCAGAAAGGACAAATAACATATTACAATTACGTTGTTGTATGTTATTGTGAAAAAGGTCTTCGAGTGTAGGTATAAAATACACAGGTGAAATGGGGTGATCTTTAATAGCTAATGGCAGTGCTGTCAGTGGAGCAATATGGGAGTGATTTACCTTTTATTTTGTTGGGTTCAGACAAAACAGATGGCGTTAGATTCCCTCAAGTTTTGGACATGTTACTTCTCTTTTATAATGATGGCTATAATGTTCACAGGCTGTTTTCACTTGGAGTTATGCTGGTATAACTTATCTGTCGTATACCCACTGAACATCTCAAAAGCTGCAGTGCTGCTTGGCTTTGTCAGCTTCTGGGCTTGAATTTGAATATGTCCTTTCTGTGCCCTTCACAGTTAGAGATGTTATGTTTCCACATTTTGTAACTTCATCGTTATAACATTTACCTCCAAAATATCAGCTGTTGTGAAACAGCTTTTCCTCGAAAAGCATCTTCATGTGAGGTGGGAAAAACAAGCAGACCTGACAAGTCAGTGACATTTCTCTGTCTGTGAGTGGAACATTGCATCAGGATTTGCTTTTGTGCTGTATTGCTAGGTTGGTAGCTAAAATACAAATGCAGTCATTAAATGAAGAAAAACGTTAAGGATAATTGGATTAAAGCAGGGAGTTTATGACTGGGGGGTGGGGGGGAAGTCATTTTATTAACTCTGTTTTAAGTTATTTAAATTCGGGATGGTCGATGGTCTTCAGGTGTGCTAAGAATTATGCAGATCATTAGGTTTGTAATGGTATCATTAATTGTTTCAAAAATAATCTAAATCTGTATCTATCAGCCACCATCAGAAATTGTAGCCATGCATTAGAGTTCGTTAAACAATTCAGCTGTGGGCACCTTTTGAAATTAAACAACTTTGAGAACAGTTTCAGTAGGAAAGGCTTGGAAGAGTACAAGTTCAAATGGAGAACAGCTGTGGTTTGCTGTATAGATAGGAGCCTGTTTCACAGAGGAAGTAAGACCACGCAGAAGTAGGCTGTAGTTCAGGAGAGAGCCCCACGCTGCGTAAGTGCGTGTCTGCGCTGCCAGTTGTGAGATGAAAACATCCCAAGGCATACACTATTTTTTTTATTTTTCAGTTTTCTGATAACCATTTTCTTGCCTTTATTTCTTATAATAGTTCAGTGCTATGCTTGTTACGATCTTTTTTTCCCGTCCTAATTTTCTTTCCGTGTTTTCCCGGTTAAAAATGGCTAAGCACGTGGTTGTTGACAAGGATGCTCCTGCATCAGCACCAGAGAGAGATTGTTAATGTCCTGAAAGCTCCTAGCGTGGGCTGGTTCAGGGAAAATCTTCCTGTGGGTTGTAATCACTTACTGCTGTTGGGAGCTACAGTTCAGTTACATGGATTTCACTATTACGTCCTTGTGTTAGCGTTGCTAAAGGAATAATTGTCACTTTTCCTCATTGCTGTACGCTTTTCTTTAGGAGGGGGAGAGAAGAACCTGCCAAGCAACCTCTGCATGTTACCACATCTTGCCTACACTCTGTGCCTTTCACCTCCCTTCTATTCCATCTTGGTTATCAACATTTTGAGAGAGATTTTTTTTTTTTTTTAAAACTTGTTTAATTAAGTGCTAGCCAGGTTCTGCTTGCTCAAAAAGGTCTTTCAAGTTTGTGGTGCGAGTTTGTATTTATAGTATTAACAAAACCACATTACTTGTTTTGTTCTCATCTAGGTGCTTGAACTGGGATTTAATTTCTCATCCTATGGATCACTGAATGAGTAACAGATGGCCTTGCCTCGTCTTACAGGCGCTCTACGCTCCTTTTCAAATGTCACTAAACATGAGGATTACAGTGAAGAATTAGCTGATTTAACGGTAAAGATTTTTTTCTTTTCCAAAGCAGAATTGTGAAGTATTAGTTTGTATACAGAAAAAATTGTTTACTTTCGTAATTTGCATTGCTACTTTATAAGAGCGGGCAAGCAAAACTAAGCAGAGTGTGTGTAGTTTCCTCTGCATTCTTCCCTAGTGTCCTCACTCAAAGACAAATTTGCTATAGCTTTGTGATTTATGCTAGGACCCTACAATTATGACATGCTGTATGGATAGGGTCGCTTGGCTGTGTTAGTCCTGCCCTGTTATTTCGTGTTTCAGAAAGTTATTTTATGTTTCTAGCTCTGAGCTTATGGAGAGGTGGGGAGCCAAATGTTTCCCTTTGAATGTTAAATTCACTTCGGGCTCCTGTTGGGAAATGTTTAGAATAAATGTAGTGATACTGCATTTAGGTACTCCCCCCGCCAGCTTTTTCCAAGAATGCATTGTGAGAACCTGTAATGTGAAAGGATTTTGGAATTCTGGGAGCTGTAAATCTCTTGAAGGTGCAAGAGTTTGGCTTTACAGAGAATTGTCCCTTAGAAAGAGTCACATAGTGAGAGAGTCTGTCTCTGTGTGTGTGTGTGTGTGTTCTCCTCCTTCCCTTACACTCAGGAAAGAGTGTACAGAACAGGTAATAGGGAAACTGCTCATCATCATTACTACATACTGACTGAATGCAATTGGAGAGAGGTTTTTTTATCTGGTGTTTAATTTTAAAGGAACCTCCATATACTATTTTGAAATAAATTTTTAAAAAATCACAAATATTTTGCATTTTCAGACTAAAAGATCAAAACTACATGAACAGTTACTGAAGTCTGATCTTACTTGGAAGAAGATAATAAAGTTTGTTGATGACAATTTGGACAAAAAAGAACACCAGACTGTAAATGGTGATTTAAAAACTATATTGCAAGCTGCAAAGCAAATAGGTACGTTTTCATTCTCTGGTAGTCTAAGAATATACTGATTTACTGTTGTTTTTTGTGTTGTGTTTTTTTTTAAGCTGCTTTCTGCCTGCATACTTTGCATACTGGTACAACTGGAGTAAAATGTTATGCTAAATTAGGGCTGACAAATATATAATGACTGTAAAGTTTGCAGTGTAAAAAGTAAGACTCTAATATAGCAAGTAGGAGAAATGTCTTCTTAAAAATGTTTCAAGTAAAATAAGTGCTGCTTAGCTGCATTACCTATGAAAATAATTTGGCAGATTTGTGTTTTCTGTATTAATGACAGAAATGTGTATTAGCGGTGTGATTTTTTCATTTATTTATTTATTAAATTTCCACTCTTTGCCAAAGATAGCTGCAAAACCCTTTTTTTTTTCCTATTCTGCCCCCCTCCCCCCCGCCAACTTTATCTTTTTACCCCCGGTGTGGTGGGTAGGTAGTTCAAATTGAAAGACTTGAAAGCAATAGTGATAAACTTTTGTTTGATGGAGTGGAGAGGACAAAACAAGGTAAAACAAACATGTGATTGTTTAGTTAGAACAAGTTAGAAAGAAACCACCAGCTTTGTCACTTCCAAATAAAGATGTGTAACGTTGTGGAGACACAAACCAAAACAGATGACAGTGACTGTGGCACAAGCTGAACTGACAGTGATGCTCCAACCATCATCATCAGAAATGTGTAGTAGGGAAAGTGAATTACTTATATGCCTTTTTAATTTCAAAGAAATAAAATCTCAGCCTAAGCAACAGATACTGTAATAGTGGTTTACTTTACGGGGAAAATGTCACTTACTGAAATGATCTGATTGGCTTAAAAACAAGAAGCAAAGAGTAGCTTCAAGCAGCACATCTCTTGCCGTCTTGGCAGGCTCATTATATTTGGAGGGCAGAGGTAGTATTTTCACGAGATGCTTCCACAAATTGGAGACCTTGATAATACCAGAGATTTAGTGCACAAAAAAACCTAAGAGCCTTTTCTCAAATCTTTCAGTACAACTGTTCCAACACAAGTGACTTTAAATAATGATGTGTATTTGTATGCTAGGAATGCAGGAGTGAGGTTCACGCAGCCAAACATAGGTCTATAAGGCTTCGATGTTGGTGTTGCATTTTTTCTCCTGTGATTCCTGTATAGCCAGTGCTGAAAGCGAGGCTGAATCCCCGTTTCCCTTTGAGATACCCTTACATAGATACTGTATATATGTGTATCTTTGTCACGGATGTTCCATGTGTAGGTATCAAATTATGCTCTAAATATCCTCTCGATGACCTTTTCATCTTTTCAAAGTGCACCACCGGGAAATTTTTAGGTGCCTCCATTTATGTGTTATGTTTCTAGGTCTGTCTTTGTTGCATCTGCTTATGCTGGATTTCTTTTGCTCTTTCCTGCTACATTGGGGGGAAAAAACTCTTGCTTTTGCTGGGGTTAAATCTAACCTAAGGTGAATCAGGACACAAGTAACAATGTCAAAGTAATTAAGAATCTGCCCACTGATTTCAGTAAGTTTTTTTTAACAGGCAGGAAATGGTGGCAGAGTGGAGCAAATACACAGGCCCATAACTGAATAGCAGAGGTATACAGAGGCAGGCACAAGACAGTTTTCATTACTGAAAAGAGAGTAGCCACATTTACTGTGCCAGAACTGTGCCTTTTGTGGGTCTTAAAAAATGAGTGATATTGTTCTTTTCAAAATAAGTAGGTTTTTTTTAAATAGTTCATTTGAATTAGCCATGCTGGGGATTAATCACCAGTGTTATCACTTAAGTCATACTGTTCTCTGCTGGAGCTATGCCTGTCGCTCCTGATATAACTAAAGAATTGACCAGATAAAGATATCTTGACAAAAGCAGCTTGTAAATCTAAACAGCAAGCTTTTAAGATGTTTTAAAAACTATGCAATGTTGTAAGGGATGTTAATTCTACTAAAAGTGTTGGAGTAACCTACCCAACTTTTTAGAACGCAGTTTTTAGGCTTCAAAAAAATCTGCATGTTATCCTTATATAAAACAAACAACCCAGTATGGTGTCTGTTCCTTTTTATTTTATGCTTGATGACTTTTAAAATCTTGTCTAGTAGTGACATTTTGGTTCATCATATGGTGCCTTTGCTCATGTTTTCTTTAAGTACCTTTGCAGATATTTGTTTAAGAGGTAAATTCATACTTTCTTTAATAGTATATTTTTTTATTTACATAACACGACATTTTGTAGATATAAATTTGAAGTCATGCATTTATTTGCTTTAATTTCTTTGGGCAATTTTTCTAACAAACACACATTCTGTAGTAATTCTACTGGGAATAGAATACTGCATACAAGTATGTAGTAATTCCCAGCTGAGTTCTGTACATTTAGTCTGTTATGAATATTCAAATTAGGCAGTGAATAAACATAGATACAAAGTGGAAACAAACAACCTTTAAAAAGCTCATAAATAGACTATTGTGTGTTTAAGACCTCAGGCAAGTTTTTCCTCTTACTTGGAAAAATAAGAAAGCGTTGGTAATCCTTAATACGATTTTCTAGTAAGTAGAAGGATAATGAAGACAGGTGCTTTATTATCATATAACTTTTATAATTCAGTACTTTGCAACAATTGCTACTTGTTGTTACGGTCTTCATTTCATATCTCTGTTGTTGAGACTTGCAGCAAGAAGTTGAATACAGTTATGTTATAGGCAATGAAAAAGAATTAGTTTGAAGTGTATGAAGTTACATTTACTTTTTGGTTTTGTTAACAGTTGGAGCTGATAATGGACAAGAAGCAATTGAAAGTGGAGCTGTTTTTCTCTTTAAGACATTTCACAGGAAAGATTGTGTTGGCCATGATGAGACAAAGGCGATCAAGCAGATGTTTGGGCCATTTCCATCATCATCTGCTACTGCAGCTTGTAATGCCACATGCCGGATTGCTTCTCACTTCACTGAAGAACAACTTACAGCCCTCATACAGATGGCTGAAGAGCAAAATGGTGATAACAGACTGTTCTTCGGTAAAAATATAGTGTTCTCATTTGACATGCATGATTTGGATCACTCTGAGGAGCTGCCTCTGAATGGTGAGACTGACGCACAGAAAGTTATAAGCTTAGATTATAACAAATTTCTGAATAACCAGCTGAATCACTTACAGAATTACTGTGATGAGAAATCTGATCTCAAGTCTTTGGGAAAAGTAGATGATTCTTTTTTATGGTGTGAAGTTGGAAAGTACCTGAATGAATCTCAAGGGGATACTCCTGGAGGGCCAACAACAGAAGACCTCTGCTGCACTCTGTACGAGATGCTTGCTTCTACTAAAAGTGGCGATGAACTTCAAAATGAGGTACAGTAGCATGTTGACCATACCACATACATTTGAATACCACACAGATATCAAATTATTTCATATTGGATTATACCAACATACTTCATCCAAGTGTTTCCTGTGGTGTTTTTTTTTTTGTCTTGAGAAAGATTACATGGCTGCATCTTAATTTACCAGACAGAAGACAGATGCAGCATGAATTTTACGTATATAGTCTCCTTTCCCACAAAAGAGAAGGGCTATCAATTTTTTTTGCCATTTGCTCAGCTTCTCCATACTTTCTTTTTAAGCTTTAGCCAATTTAAACTACCATATAACAGTGTGAGAACTTGGGAAACAAAACCGAAGTTAACTTTCTTGGGCAGGCTCCATCTCTGGTTTCAGAGCCATCCTTTTGCTGGAAGGAAAATTGGAGGACTGTGCAGGTGGTACTACTTTAAAAGTTAGTCATATTACTTCTGTTTCTTTTGATAAGGAAAGGAGGAGAGTTTATGACAAGAAGGGCACAGAAAGCTTGAGGGAGAGGGAACAGTTGCAGAGAGGCTGGAGTTAAAGGATAAGCGTAGTGGTAGAAAGGAGAAGAGCATGGTTAAAGACTGGTGAAGAGGCTTTCAGGGCATGTGCAGGAGAGTTGATTGGACTAACCTAGGCAAGAGAGAACTGGTTTTGAATGGGGTTGGGAAAGAATTCCTGCAATTTGCTATTTGTTTCTTTCTGTGCACTTTTCTGTTATGTTTACTTTATTTTTCCTAACACGCCCTGCTTTCCTCCCCTGAAAACATCCCAGGTTTTTTTTCAGAAAAACTTTAAAACATTGAAAATTTTCTACAGAAGTACAACTGATAGTAGGAACAGACAATCCCGTGAAAGACAGTATACTGAAAATTTGCTGGAATTTTGCCATTACAGTTGCAGATGTTATTATTCTTATACAAAAACATTAAGTGACAGAGAAAAGGACCCAAATGTTTCATTTTAGATTTAGATGACTATGTATTGATGCCTATCACATAACAATATAGTTGCTGAAGTAATTATTCTTGTTTTGTTCGGTAGTAAGTAGACCACATTTTGGCTTTCCTTTTGAACTATTCTTTGTATACGAATATTTTTGTATGAACTACTTCCAATTTGAGGACCTAAATATGCATATAAAGGGAAGCTGAGCTAATTTCTACCCCACTAAAAGGTATTTGAAAAATAACTCTTTTATGCATGTCTGCAAACAGTTTAATATTTTGGGTGATTGTTTTGAGTGGAAGACACATGAAGATAGAAGACTGAACAAGTCTTTGAGAAGGAGATTGGATAAGAACCTTGCATGTCAAACGAAACGTACCAAAGAGTACCTTCATTTGCCGTGGGGACCTGAAGTTTAGTAATTGTAGGAAGAGAAAGATTTCAAATACTTTTTCTACATCAGTGAAAGACTTTTCAGATATAGCCACAGAGTATGCAGAAATAATTCCATACTTCTGCGTAATGCCTACTTAATGCCTGTTTAATTTGTAAAATGTTAAAGGAAATGTTTGAAGCCTTTCACTTGAAGCTAGAAGAAAAACTTTATTTTTATTTCACAACTTTATGATTACAGTAGATTGCTAAATCAATTGGCAGAAAGTGCAAGCTATCAATTTATATGTAGATCACTGATAAATTCTTCCTTTCCTTTGGTTTTTGGAACAAAGACTTTCTGGCAAAATTTCTGTTTTGATATCCTTACAAGAGTTTCAGTTTGACAATAATAATAATAAAGTTTACTCTGCCAATGTACACAAACCTTTCTGAAGATTATTTAACAGGAGTAAATCTTTTTCTTTTTGTTACTAGAAAGAAAAAGGATTCTTTCCGTTCAGTGTTTGAAACCTGTAACTTATTTTGGATTTTTAAGAACTCTTAGTAATAAAAATAATAATAATAAATCTCCTCATTCTCCTTATTTTGGCCCCCATGTTGCCTTGCCTTGCAACAATTGTATTAATTCATTGTTCATTGCACAATGTGGGGGCCAGGGAGAGGGAGGTAAGACTAATTTGAACCTGATCATCTTTTGTTAAAAGCTAGCTGCCATTCGTATTGTGCTGTCTGTAAAAACTAGTTCATGACTTGAAAATTCCCCCTGAGCTGCGGATTTTGCCATCACTTAGGGGTTTTTTGATTGTTTTTTTTTGGGGGGGCGGTGGCATCATTAAGAGCAAATGGTGGTTTTAATCCTGAAGATAATCCATTTCTAGAACTAGGTCATAGATTTGCCATATGAGATGGTCTAACAAGTATGTAATTGATCATGCATACTGAAAATCTTATATTAATTGAGGTGATGTATATATGCAAAAATCTCTTTGCTCTGCAAAGTTCTTTTTTTCTTTTATAAACCACGGAGAAGAGAACTATTGATATGAAAGGATAATTCTTTGTAAATAAAATCCAGATTGTAAAATACATTTTCATATTTTAGAACAGTGGCCATGTCTGTTCTTCTGTTTAGGAAGATACTACCACCTCTTTATTGTTAAATAAGAAAAGATCGTGCTGGTGGTGACGATACTTGCGAGTGGACTTCTCTTAGACAATTTCATTTGATACTTAAGCAAAATGTATTAAGATTGCAGATCATATTAAGAATATGAGCATTTTTAGATCATTTCAGGGGTGCTATCTTGTTTTTGGGGTTTTTTTTTGTAGTGTTTGTATAGACACACACATATGCTATTTAGATTTTTTTATCTACTTAATGAACTCTACAAGGAATTTAAATGTTCTTCTTTCTCCAGCACTGCATAGCTTATATTTAAAGTAGTTGGCAAACTAGAAGAAATACTTTGTTCTTTGTTTTCACTATTTAAGAACATTCCACACTTCCTTTGGGACAGTTTGTTTATCTGGCACATCACTGGTGACTCTTAATTAAAGGAAAATTGATTCTTATGCTTGGGGTGATAAGGGAGTTATAACTTATTTTCTAAGTGTAGGACACATGCTTTTCACTGGGGACATAAAGTCTGGTAATAAAGCGAAATGACAGCTGCTGGAGCATGCTTTTCACTGTCAGATTTTGTTGATGAGTATGAAAATGGTAATGATGTGGTAACAAGACCATTATTTTTAAAAAGGGAATAAAAAGCTGATGACAAACTATAGAGGTTTGCCCAATAACAGTCATACTTTTTTATTATTATTATTTATTAAAACTAAATATCTGGTGCATTCCTCAATTCAAGTACTCAGTTTCTAGTATATGACTAGTCCTCTAGAATGAAGACGTTTGAGGCGTCTGAGAGCATTTCAGCAACTTTGCCACCTAACCCTTCCCGGGATAACTAGAAAAACGTTGGAGGAGTTCAGTCCCTCTGGTTACACTGTGCTGTTCTCTTTCTTCTGTGAAGTCTTGTCATAGTTTATCTGCAAAATTTTTCTGAATTTTATTTTGGAGATACCTATCTCTATTTTTACATTAATGCAGAGGTTCATCACCTGTTTATCATAACAAAACAGGAAGAAATTTCCTATAGAGGTAAAATAACTAGAGGGGAAAAAAATGAAATGCAGTCAGAATTGTGTTAAGATCTCGTTTATACTGTGTAGATTATGAAAAACTGTGCAATTTATTCATCTCAGGCCAAGGAAACAACTTTAATGTTTCCTAATTTTATTTGGGCAATGTCATTCAGCATATTAGATTAGATGGTGTTTCCCAGACAAAGTCATGTTAAATGCTGTATAAATGACTTGAACACCACTAGGCTGTGATGTGAAACAGCAGAACGGTTTCAAGAAAATTACATTGTAAGTAGTTGTTTTCATATTATGTGAGTGGTACATATGTTTACTTATCTCTGTATGATACATTTATTTGCCTATAAAATAAGACACAGGAAGTTTATCGCTTAGGCTTCTTTTCTCTGCTTTGTAGTTGTGACTACCTCTCTGCGTTGCAAGGTAACCTATACACGTATTTGAACTGTAGCATCCAGGGCTTCCATCAGTTACATACAATCCAGCTGTATTCTAAATGGTCATAGTGGGAAACAAACATTCCCTTTTATTTCATTTCTAAGAATAATTCATTATACATCATTCCTACCAAAGGGTAGTACTGTGGAGTTTGAAGGTGCTGAATCCTTCCTTCAAGGGTCAAAAATATTCCTTTCAAATCAAAATAAACCTGAAATCAGAAAAGTACAAGTTGCAGAATATAGGTTTTATATGATGGGGGAAAAAAAAAAAAAAGCGAAGAGTTGAGTAGCACCTTTTCCTGTATGTGTTCCTTAATAGATCCGTCCAATTATATACTCCTCCTTAGACCCAGAAGGTCACAGCTTTATTACTGAAATTCAGTTATTTTCATGCTTATTTCAGAATGGAAGTTAATACATTATCTTGTTGTTTCATTTTTTCAGTGTATTGTCTCTGAGTGCTTGATGTAGCAACAGTTTTCCCCAGGCTTTGCTGCGTGGGGCTCTGTTGTCTCTCAGGCTTCTGCCTGTAACTTTTCTTCAGCTGCCTTTTGTCACTGGTGACAATATAGTGTGGGGGTTTTTTTCCACTTGAGTTCATTTACATTGTTTCTGTTGCCCTGTCTTAATCCCACCACAAGGATCTGCCAATATGCTTCATTGGTCGAACCTGTGAGTAAATGCTCCTGGGATGGAGAACAAGGGGAACTTAACTGATTTGTCAATTCCACAAACTGGCAGGAAGCTCCTCTGTGCCTGCCACCACCACCAGCCGTTCTGTAAAAGAGGTACAGGAGAGTAAAGGAAAGCAAAATCTAAATTCTCACAGAATCTGCAAGGGACCTTTGCTGTCAGCGATCTTAAACTAAGGGAGATTTATTAATAAAAGAATGTGGGAAAGCTTGTCGCAACTTCTCCCCTCGAGTCTGATCCAGAATCTTGTTGCTTGGGTGGTTAAAATGAACCCTTTTTATCTGCGTTCTGGCTTTATTCAGGGCTGCTTTTATGATCACTTTTCCTGTGCTACAGTTATCCTCTTTTTAGACCAGTTTAAAAAATAAGCATCAAAATCCTGCGCTTGTAACTTTCTTCTGGACAACGCTGCACCTTTTCAACACTGCCTTTCCTTTCGTTTACTCTTCAGGCAGTTCCTTGCCAACTTCTAATTCTTCTGTTAACACTCATCTTCACGAATTTAATTTTCCTCATGCGGAAAATTGCAGCGTTTTAAATGAAGTCCAGATGTGAGACAATTGCACAAAATCGCGTTGCTTTAGAATAAGACTAAGAGCAAGTGCCTATAGGTTTTGTTTCCTCCTAGTGCCTTGGAGTGCTGTTTGTCAGTGGCACACGCTGCAGACCCTGTTCTCTGTATTTACTTCTTGCTCGCTGCTTTCACGAGTAGTCAGAACTTCAGTGTTACCTTTGTACAAGTAAAAACTGTGTGTTCTATTAGCATCCAAAAATTTGATGGCCTGAGAAACATTTAACTCTCATTTCGAAACCTGAATGCAGTTTAATAATTCCCAGGCCGTCATTGAGAGTGATTCCCTGAGCAGCCTGAATATGTAATTTATATTAAGAGCTCTGAACTCTTCACAGTTCACATTATAATACCGACTGTGGAAAGTGCTTTGACATTTCGTTTTTTGCAGACTTGTGTGGCGATCAGGTGCTAGTTTTGAGATCATTCTTCTGACATACTGCACAGGCTCCAAGAGAGATGCTTTAGAGAAATAGGCTGTGTTATCTGCGCACAGTGCGGTCGGCTCTGGCTCAATATTTGGCTAATACTTTTCCTTGGCTCAGAGGGCAAGTGGAGCTTGTTTGCATACGCTGTGTAGCCATTCCCCCAGTTACAAGCTGACCTTCTCTAGCAGAAAAGTGCAGCGTGCAGGTGTGAAAGTAGATGTGTACTTTTCTTTCTTTAAGCAAAATATCCTGTGACACGTCAGCTTTTTTGCTGCTTTGTAGAATGCCAAATACTGGACTTTGCAAATGCTTAGCCCCTCTAAATACCAAACATGAATGCTCTGCTCTCGGAGACTCAGTTTTACTTGCCGCTAGCTTGGCACATCGGTCTAATTGTGTGTGCCTCAGCACTCCCAGAAGGTTGTCTGTTCCCTGTGAAAGCCAAAGCTTGGCTTTTCTGTATAAGCTGCTGCTCTTCTCTACAGTCTTAGGACACCACCCAGCTGCAGCTTTTCTAGCTCATCTGAAGCGGAACCAAAGGTGCTCTAAGAGCACCAGTGTACGGCTGCTGTTTTCCCTGCGCGGTTTTCGTCAAGCCGTTGTTAGGTAGAGAAAAAAGGCTTTGGTGTTAAAATGCAATTTGGCAGAATTGAGGCCAATAGAAGTAGTTTTAGTATATAATCTTTAGAAAATGCAGTGGGAAATATTTTTTTTTTGCAGTATAATAAATAGCATAAGGTACTGAGGCATAAGTAAACAGCACAGCTTGTTAGTGACTGAGAAAATTAAATTGGCTGGAAACTGAAGTCAGCGATGTGGTTGTCCAAAGTGAAAGAAATAGGAAAATCAAATATATTTTGAAATAATAATCGAACATGTGTAAGTGCAAAGACAAAAACTCTAGGATAAAATGCTGGCATCATTAAAATTAATTGGAGATTTGTCCTGGATTTCAAAAGGGTTTTGCTTTACTGTTTGTCTTAGTCCATGCTTATATTTTAAACTCATTTTAAAGAGGTGATTTCTGAACTGTGTATATGTATAGCTGGTGTTTTACATACACAGCCAGCAAAATAACAGCATTACAAAATAGGATTGCACTAACATGTATTTCTACATGGCTTGGGAAATTTTTTCCACTTAGAAGAGCTTCAGTGTTGTGTTGCCATTGCATTTTTCTGAGACTTCCCCACAGAGGAACTGGGATATCTGGTTACACACGCACTGGTTGACTACTCTCTACTGATTTTTAACTGGTTTAATCCAGTGAGTTTTACACTGTGAATAAAGTAGTCTTGAGCAACTGATATAAGCAGGTGTAGTAATAATTTCGTAAAACAAAACTCTGGAAGGTAGTTGAGTGAAGGGATTTGCAAGTGGAATTTTAGAAGAAGGAATCCACTTACTCTCCTTACTCAAAGTAATCAAATTAGACGTTAAATACCCTGACATGCTAGTTAAATTGTCATTTTAAAAAAAAAAAAAGCTGATGTTGAAAACATGAAAATATGCATCCAGGTACATAGATATTTAAATAAAAACCAAAAAAAGCCACAACCAGACAATATTGTTTTGTCCAAACATATTTCAAAACCAGCAACATTTGTGTGTTTATATCGCATTGTAAAGACCTTAAAGACCTTAGTTGTAAGCACTGCCTGATACTTTCAGTGTTACAGCTGTGTTTCATAGTTGATCTTAAGCAGAGAATGTTTTAATATAGACTCTCTACTGATAGGGAAAGCAGTTCCAGATGACTTCATCATTACTATATATAGGAGGTGCTAAAAAATGATGGGAGAAGAGTTCACAGGAGGTCCATCATATAGAAGGTAGCATGTGAAACAAAGCATGGAAAACTGAGGAAATGAAACATGAAAAAATAATTGCCAGGCTGGCTTGATGCGAAGAAATAGCAGTAGTACAAACATATTTAGTGTGGGAGTAACGCATCAACGGACTGTGGCTTGCAGGAAAAGGCACTCGGAGACAGGGAGGGGTTAGCAATAGACTGGCAGCATAAAACAAACGTTTTGTAAATATTGGCTCTTCTTCTGAGTGAGGAAAAAATCTCACCAAGAGTTTTGGTTAATTTTCAGATTCTAGGTAAGTTGTTTCCAGCGCTAGCATAGTTTTGGCAGTAACTGAGCAATTTTCACTGTTGAAAGAAATGTGCGTGAGTATCAGCTCTTAAAACTGTTGCACACAGAGCAGTTGTCTGCTCCTTGCGAGATGTTCTTCAGGATGCTGTAAGTTGTCTAATCACTCTATTAGACATGGAAATTCAGTTGCCTAAAAGGTCTTTATGAGATTCAGGAGGAGATTATTATTATTTCAAGAAATATTCAATACAATATTTTATATAGGGCATAGCTGGATGACCAGTGCTCTTTAGTAATGGGAATTGTCATAGATTGTACAGGTCCCTGTACCTGTTCCATACTTTCTACTATTGGTATTGTTTTTTCGTTATTTCTGAACCACCGTTCATTTGGTATCTTTTCTTGCAATATTGAACCAAGTCTGACATCTTCAAATGTTATCTAACAATGTGTAAGGCACTTCAAAAGTAATAACTGGCTTCTTTTTGGTGACAGAAAGAAATGGAAGTACTTAGGTGACTTCCAGAAATATTCATATTTTGCTCCTGCAGAACTCTTCAACCAGCTGTTCTTAGTCATTGTTACTAATCTAGTAGTGATCATCAAGTTAGCTATAAGTTTAGGAAACCTATCTAGGATCCTCGTCTGAATGTTTACAAATGGTTATGAATCCCAAGCTTCAGTATCATAGGTTAAAGGTTTGTTATAAAATGGGAAGAGCAATTTCTGGCAGTTCTTCCAGATACCTCAGACATAATAAAGAACAGGAAGTGCTTATAGCCATAACTTCATAATAATTCAGATTCCTCCTGCTTTCTATTCTGTCATTATTTGCTTATGTCCTCCCTGAGGTCACTCCAAGATTTCATCTCCAAACCTTTCTGAATTCAGTATGGCTCCTTTTGTGTCTTTGGAAAATTTAGGAGACTTTTGCTAGGGGACTTTGCTGAGGACAGACTGAATTTCTGTTGCCATTCTATTTCTTTCATGTAACTGTTTACTGAAAGTTAGTTTGTTAGGTTTGTCTCCTAATAACCATTACACACAAGTTTCCTGTAGGAAGTTGTTTGCATAGTAGAAAATAAACAAAATTCAAGCTGTCCTTAGAAATTACTTCTTGGTTAAAATCAATAGAGAAGCAGGGTAGCTCTTGAGAGAACGATTCAAAAATCTACTGTTTCACAGCCATTTGGCTTTTAAACCAGGTAATTTAAATGCTCATCGCTGTGTATATGCAACACCACATGAAAACTTTGGATACAATACTATGTTGATGTCACTTAATCTGCATTTTTGTTAATGTATCGTGAAATTATAACATTAGCTTTTAGTTTTGTGTGTGTACACTTGTATCGCAGATATTTTCATGGCAAAGCAACTTGTCTCATAAAACATGTTTGGTTTTAGACGTCAAAGTGGCTCTTCCTTTTGTTCAGTAAAAAGACTTTCTAGCCCTAACAAATTAACATATCACAAAGCTTATTCCCCACTACCTAGCTCTTAAAAGGAGTACCCATTATGGGAAAGTACAGACGTATGTGGATCACCCCTGTGGTGTTTTATCTTTATCTTACCATCAAAGCTTCTAACTTGGCATGAGACTGGCTTTTCAAGCTCATATTCTTCTCTTCATAATTTTATTAAAATTACTGAGAATTTTATATTCAGACAATACAAAGCTTGGGTCTTGCTATTCTTGACCATGAAGCTTATCTGCTCCTCTTTCATATAGAGAAAAAAAATCCAGTTATTTTTGATAGTTTTCTCCTTTTCCTAGCTATGGCCTTTTTTTAAAATCAGAATCAGAAGTATACAGCTCTGTTGTTGTTCAAGGACTGTTGAAACCCCAAGGATGATAGGAAGCTTTGTCTTTTTGTGAAAACAGAGCCATGCCATCTCCCTTCATAAGAAACCAGATTGAATGGCGTTTGAGTGCTGGTTTTTGAGGATAGAACTTAAGAAATTATTAGAGAGTCACAGCGAGAGGCAAGAGATGCTAGGCTTCATCCTGGTGTGAAGAGCTGGTCCCTCTCCTTCCTGTCAGTAACTTTTTCCTCTTTCCTGTCACCTACTTTACTTCAGTTTTGTACTGAGAGAAAGCTTGTTGTATCTTTGAGGTGGTATGAGGCTTGATCTATTCATGGTAATCTTTGAATCAGCTTTAATGTATCATTAAACTTAATGAGATCTTTTTCTAGATCATGCCAGTCTGTAGCTGATAGAACTTTTCCCCTTTTATTTTCTTTGATGCTGGGAAGTTCTTTTCACATCTGATTGGAGACATAAGGAACAAGAAGTTCTGCAAGAAATGCAGTCAGGTGGCACCTGAAAGATTAAGACTCACTCATTAATGACACACCAAATCACTTTCCTCCAAATCATTTTATGGAAGGTGGGGAAGGGGGAATCACCACAAAAAACCCCTGCAGAAGTCACAGGGCCAGGTTTCCTGTGGCTCTGCATGTTGCATGGTTTCTAGACCCCTATGTCTGCTGCAGCACAAGTGCTGCAGCTTTGCTGGCCAAAGAAGAGTTTGCACTGGTGTTCTACTGGTGGGCTTGCTGGAAAATGCACGGAGTGATTTGGTAAGCATCATTTCCTTGGAAAACTAGGGTAAAAATACATCTTTCCTTAGCTGAAACACTTTTTCTTCTTTTCTCCGCACACCTAAAATAAGCTGGAAGGCTATGTTTCAGAGAAAAAACTCTCATTTCCTTGCTGCTTATGGATGGCTACCCAGGGCGTTGGAGTGCGCAGCCTGGGACTGGTCAACATGAAAGTTGGAGCAAATGGCTCCGTGCTCAGCCAAATCCAGCTCCTGAAGTGGTCAGGTTTGGGAATTGCTGTCCTTTAGGAATATCTGCAGGTTTTTGTCTTTTGCAGAAAAGAATCCTGTGCCAACCACTGCCATATTGCAAATATCTGAAATCATCAGCCCTAAAAAAATTGGTTTGGATGTTTGATTCTGGTAGAGAAACTTTCTCTAGAAATGTATTTTTCCTGCTGGACAAAGTCAGATTTTCATACCCTTGTATTGGCTTTGCTTTTTGTTCTCACTGCAGAATGAAATAGGAATCTGCTGTCTCCTATGATGCTTTTAGATGTTGAATTTATTTATTTTTTTCTTCAGGAGAATTTGGATTTGTATTACTGCAATAGTGACACAGGCATCTGTCACATACCTTTACAGATACTCATTCAGTAATTCCAAATTTCCCTGTTCCCTCTGCTTAGAAAAATGGCAAGTGCAGCAATTATCTAATGTTAAGATATTTTTTTTCTTTAGAATTCATAAATAGGTGATCTGAGAATACTTCTGAAGATAAATACTAGTTTAAGAAATCATGTAACAACTATTTTTTCTACACTTAAATTGGTCTTCAGGGCTTCCTTTTCAAAAGGCATGCCAGTAGCCTGCTGTTTGTAGCTGGATTTGACATTATTTCTAATTACCAACGTCTTCAGGCTAAATAAGTTGGTGGAAATTGCCTTGAAGCTATATGTTTGAAATTTCCAAAATTAGTGCGTTTGTGTAAGTTTCTAATTAGTTGGTGTTAAAACATTGATGATAGCAGTGATCTCTCCAATCTGCTTATTTTCCCTTTATTAAGATGCTGTGTGGTTTTGTGCTTATCTCTTTGTCAATGACAGTAGGCAGTTTTAGTATGGATTTGCACAAGGAGCTGGTGAAAGTTTTCCTGCAAATATTTTAGAATTATGCTGCGACAGATTATGCTATTTTTATGGGGTTTTTTTTACATAAGAAAAACACTAAAGAGAGATCTGTAATCAAAACTGATAGGAAATTAAATAGGTAAGACCTGTTTTAATCCTATTAAGCAGTATTTGCATATGCTTTCAATCTGATAGTCTGGGTTTTGGGTCTTGCTATAAGAAAAAAAAATTATCTCCTTTTTTCCCCTATAACTCATGAATTTCGGTGTTTTAATTTTAGATTTCCATTGGATTTAAAAGAAGTCTTGACTAGTACCTGTAGGCTGAATGTTCTAAGAAATTAGTTTTCATTTTTTAATACTCATTTTGGAGTTTTTCTTGCTGTGATTCCTTTATTTCTACTATGCAAGTAAAATTGCATAGTGCTCTGTGGATACAGAAATAGAGGGTATGCCAATGTGCTGAGGAGAGATGGTATTAAAAATAATAATTGACTGTGTCTTTGTTTACACATTGAACTTTTACACCTGGACTAACAATGTATCCCGGGCTGAAGACAAGATTTCCAGCACTTCTTGTTGCACTGCACATGTAGTAGTATGAGAAAAGCAACCAAAAATTTTACTTTGAATACTAATTTGTCATGAAGGCAGTACTTTAATGCAAAAATCTTTCCCAAAGACAATGTTTTATGAAAACTTTTCCATCGGCTTCCTTACTCAGCCTTTTTCTGTCTTTTAAGTAAAATTGGAAATTTTTCTGGGGGGAATTCCTAGAATTTTGCTGCTCTTCTTTATTCTGCCTGTTTCTAACTTGTATTTAGTTCACTTAGTTCCAGTTGCTGACTGAAAGTAAAATCCAAAAATTCAAAGCGAACTGATTTCAAGACCTCTCTGATGACAAGTAGTAACTTTTTGGTCATCCTCATGAAGCCGGTGCTTGATTCCACTGAAGGCTACCTGAGAGATAGGTGCTCCTTGTCCCATGAAGATGCCTGCCCGGTGGCATGTTGTTCTGTCGTACCTGATCCCAGTGGTCGCTGATGTTGCAATATGAGAATCCTCCAGACCCTGTACCAAGGAATAGTGTTCAGAAATGCATTTTGCATGCGTGTAGTTTTATCAGCAACTCACCTTCAAAGTACTTGAAGTGCCTGGCCCCTGAGAGGTGGGCGCAGTGAAACTGAGCTTGCTAAGAGTCCGTGCAAACCTCCTAGGTGGAAATGGTTCCAAGGACTGGAAGATCACATCTGTTTAAGTGGGCTTAATGTGCATATTCAAAAATGCCAGGCTTGAAAAAGTAAAAGCAGATCTGAGAGCTAAATGACTTTCTCACATACCTATATCTGCTTTTACTTACAATGGCAAGAAATTATGCTTTGTCTGACTTGTCGTCTTTTAATGAACCTGTAAGAGACATGAAAATACAGAAAATCTGTTTTTTGTTTTTAAACCAATGTTCTTCTGTAATCTGTAGATGGAATAGGTGCTGTTAATCCATTATTTTTCAGTAGCACAGTAGTAAATAGCAGTCGGTGTACATATTGCATCTATGAAGTTTGCATTGAATTTTCTTATGCAAAACCCACCCCTCTATCTTCAGCGTCTTTCTTTCTGAAACTTCTAAGCAACAGCTAATATGGATTTTTCTGTCTGATACTTTTTGGGTAAATATCCAGACAGCTTTTGCAATAAACATGTAGCACAAGAGAAACATCATATTTCCCCTATAATTTTTGGAATGAAGCAATCATTTCAGTTACTTAAGAGCTACTAGAACAGAAGAAACTTGAGACTGTGCTATGGAGATGATTCTTCCAGGGCTGCTTGAAAAGTGTGCTTTGTAAAGCAAAAATCATCTGCAAACAAGTCACTAAGTGCAATCATACTAATTAGTTCTGCAGGTGGTTCTCTCTAATCCAGAGCAACAGCTAGGCTATAAAGGTACTTGAGGAAGGTACAAGAACTGTTCCTAGTCTATTTTTGCTTGCATTGGAAAACCAAAATATTTTCTGAGGTTTATAGGATCCCTTCCCATCCCGTATAAGATGCAGAAATAATGAAAATGCCCTTGTGGTGGCAGATAGTTTATGATGTCAAAGTAATGCTCAGAGTTCTGTACTTCATATTTGAGGTCACACTAAAGACTTCCAGCCTTACAGAGTTGAGAAGTGAACATCAGCTATTTAACATTCAGAATAAAATCTTGTTTCAATCTTGAACTATGAGTTCAACAATAAAGATGTACTTTTAATGGCTGAGCCTTACTTGATAAAATTTACTGTCATGTATCTCATTGGGCTTCAGCTTCTTGCTTATTACCTGCACTGGCATATACTTGACTGTCTATCTGAAGACTACTGTCTTTGTCTCCTTGCTTTTTCCATATAACTAGTATACATTTGGTGGAAATCATTAGCATGGGGACCTTGCCTCACCTTTCTAATGCAAATATGACACATCTTGTCCTTTTGGTTCCTAGGCTGATTACTCATTACGCTTCCTTCCAGATATTAAGGCCATGCATATAAAATGAAATGTAAAAATCATTCAAACAAGTATGAGTGACCATATATCACACTCATCTGTGTCTTTATGGCCACTGAGTAGTAGCTGAAGTCATCTGGGACCTTTGTTATTGAAGGCAGTCCGGGTTGCCTTTTGGGCACAATCTGCTGCTGACTTCAAGGCACGTAATAGTTTGGCTGGTATTCAAGGAACCTCTGAGTGACACACAGCTTCTCCAACTGTTGCCTGCTGTCTAGTTCATCTCATTATAACTTAATAAAAAGGCAGCTCTGAACATTCAGCAGATTCCTTTGCCTGCTCTCAGAGTCTTGGACATTGACTTTTCAGGCCAGAATATATAATAATGTATCAAATCTGAAATGCTGGCACCTGCACTGAATACAGAATTATGCCCCTGTGCCACTTTGCTGTATCAGAACCCTCACAGATTTTTGCATTGTTAAAGATAGATATTTTTTTTCCTGCCAGGCTGTCCTGAAGGGGTCATGATCTGGGTAAATATTGGTCTGAAGAAACGTTTTATTGTACGTGCAGCGTTACACACTGTGTAAAGTGTTTCTGCTGGCCATGTGAAGTGACTAACAGCTTTGAAGTTACAAGCTGAAGTGCAGTAACGCGTGTTTGCCTTTCAAACCTGCACCATCTTTATTTCGAGCATAAATTTCCCTGTTGTCCCCTTTTTGGAATGAGCAATTAAGGTGAGTGGCGGAAGCTCAGTGTGTTAGAAATAAGTATGATGCTATGAAAGTGTTGAAAAGATTTCCAAGAGCTTCCTGTTGCTCTAGGAGATTCTTTATTAAAAGTTACCATTAGGCTGTTATCAACGTGGTTCCAAGCCTTACTGTCCTAAGATTCATTGCTTCTACTTGGCATTTGAATGCTAGAAACTTCATCCCACAGACTGCTGGGTTGGATATGACCCTGCTAACTCCTGGGTTTGATTAATAGGAAGCATTTCATTTGGAACAAAACATAATAATTAACTTCTTAAGCTGCATAAATTATTAGGAGTGCATTACAGTTTTTCAGCTTACCTTTTTTTCTCTAGAAGAGGAAGCAGAATGTTTAGAAGCCAAACGTATCTGAAATTCTTTTCTCAGCAGCGTAAAACCTCTGAAGAAGTTCTCCTTTTCCCTAGTGACTATCAGGAATTTCTGTGCAGCCTACACTCGATGTTTGTCCAGGGGAGCAATACAGCTCATTGGGGGTTATTGCTCCATCACCTGGGTAGGATTGGCAGCTTGCCTTGTAACTTTCGTACGCTTTCCATTTTACCTAAATTATTACTTTGTTTTTCTTTCACTGCTGTTTGTAGAGTTTGGTTCTTTATGGACAATTCTGCAGAGTAGTAGGGCAATCACCTTAAACACCCTCACGAGGAAGCCGGTTCTGTGCATTAGAAAATGACACGGCCTCCTGTGACAAGTAAAATGTTTGCGTTTTGTAAGTCAACAAGCAAAGCAACTTTAGTCAGCAGTCACTTCAGCATTGTGCCTCCAGCTGAACGTCCAGGCATGACACTGAACTGTGGCGGTCAGGACTACCTCAGCATTTAGTGAGTACTGGGACAGCGTTGTGGATTTTGCTCTTTTACAGCCAGTTCAGCTACTCCAGCCTATGTTGGTCAGTTCGATATATACCATCAAAAAATAAAACTGTAGGAAAGAGATGTCCTGGCAGAAGGCGGCAGCTTTGTTTCTTGCTCAGATGTTTTCTGTGCCTTGGAGGTTCATTTCTCCTTGTGGGCATAAGGCAGTTCAGCACAGCTCCTAATTTTCTCTTTCTTGCTCTTTGATTTATAGAGTCAATCTGTCACCGTAAGGTGTAAGTGCTTTCCAGTGTAAGATTGATAGCGGTAGTGAGGTCGTTACTTTGTACAGACTTTCGCCCAGAATTATTTGGGTAGTATGACTATTAATATTAAAAAAATGTACTTCTTGTAGTGGAAAGATATTTTTTTTTAAGAAAGCAAATTTTGTGCTATTTCTGAAGATGACAGACTCAGCATTCGCTTTATTGAAGTTGGATCCCAACAAGTGGTGTTTTCTCTCCAACTCCTATTAGTTTTCATGAGTTACCATAGGGTGCGGTTGCTGCATAGATCTTTAATGGTGTCTGCTGTTATAGAAGTTCAGGTGGTTGTTTAATTTCTTGATTACTTTGAAAATGAGACTTAAAAACTTCAATGAGTGTAAAAGTTTTTCTGAAATGGTAGAAAACCTTGTGAATGTTTGTGGAAGTCTGAAGAAATGAGAAGGTAAAGACTTGCAATTTGAAACAGCAGCATTCTGCGGTAGTTAATTAAGTTAATAACCTTAATGAAGCAGTAGTGGATTAATCCTATAAGTATGAACAAATCTGATGATTAATAACATATCGGTCTTACAAGTCCTCAGGTTTAGTTATTTCTGTTCTTCGCAAACCTTATCTACCATTATCACCACTTCTAGCATCAGTGGTAGGTGGTGACAGATCTTGCTCTTTCACTTGTTCTCCTTCTCTCAGCACTTCTACTTCTGTCTTGGTTTGGCTCTCAATTGTTGTTTTCCACCTGTGATCTCTGACAGACTTCTAGTGGATGTGGGTGACATCTTGTCAATAAGAACAAGTCATTGCTTCTGGTCTTCTGCATTCTTTAGCTTTTTCCCCTCAGTCTTGAACAATGAGCTCAGTCTGTCTTAACTGTTTGAAATGTTCTGAAAGCCTTTTTCCTTTTCAGACAGCAGCAAGATCACTTAGGCGATGTGGATGGTTCTCAAACTGCTGGTAGCAAATGAATAGCACATTCTGTCCACTGATCAAGAAAACAAAATGGAGTGACTTTTACCTCATGAGCGTTGCAGAGTCCGTCGTGTAATGCTGTATGGGTTCAGTTCTCTTTGGCAGGCTGTCTGGAAAGTAGGCTGTGCAGCTTCACCCTGGTACTCTTCTTTTGAGTCCTTAGCTCACTGGGATGGAGTAAGTGATACTGTTTTTACTTCATGACCTTTGGCCATGAAGTAGAATGCATCGTGGAACATTACTGCTTCTTTTCACAGCCCCACTGTTCTAATTAGTGCTTTTTTGTTTCAGAATATATGGGGAAAACAGGAGAGGAAAAATGCCTTCCTGTTCCAAAAACCTGTGTCATCTATTCCTCCATCAAAAATCACCTTTTCCAATTGATACTTTTCTAGCTTGTTCTTAATAACTTCCAGTGATGGAGATGCTTTGGAGTCCTGTGCAGAACTGAAGGTCCACATTGGGTGTTTTAGGGCTAATGTGTTGTTTGCCTTCTGGGGATGATGGGGTAGTCATATGTGTTTGCTTTGGCTTTGGGCGTTTCTAGGGGGCAACACGATGAGTCTGAATACGCTTACTTTGTGTGTGCTGCCTTGATGAGAAGCTAGTGTTTAAGCCCACATCTGGTTGAATTGAAAGCATTTCATTTCCCTGTCTTGCTGGTATTCCACAGTCGACAGGATGTTAGCCAAGTTGAGGCAAGGCTGTGTGCAGTTCCTTACACAATTAAGCTATTTCAAATACGCTTCTTTTCTTGTTGCTTTTGTAATTATTTTTCTCTCCTGCCTTACCCTAGGGAAGTAGGAAAAGACCTACTCCTCAAATTTACCAGTACTAATTTGCCACCTTCTTTTGAAATATAAAACCGAGTTTGTCTTATATCTTTAGATAATGTTAGCTAAAACATGGCAGCAGAGTGACAGTGAATAGCTGTGCAAAAGACAAGCACTAATGATCATTGTTAGTGAAGGCTGGATAAAAATAAATCCATCATAGCCTGAGATCCTTGATAGCAGGATTGACATCTAAGTCAGCAGTTCCCGGTCCGGGGTTTTTATAGTTTGCTCCTTCTGAGCATAGAATTTTCTGCTTGTCCACAGTTATTGCTTTCTTTTTTCTTTTATTTTTTTTCAGACTGCTTCTCTAATTTGCCATCATTGGTTACTCTAATGAAAGAAATACAAGACTTTAAACATTTCAGAGCTGGTTTTCATGGTCTCTACAAACTCTGCCATCACTGTACTAATTTGCACAAACTTTATGTTTTTCATAGAAACCATGAGGGCCAGGAGGAACACTTTATTATTATTAATTTCATTTTTAAATGACAGCTTATATTATGAAGTACAGATTGGCCTGAAAAAAGGGATTGGTGATTGGCACTGTTCAAAATTTTGCAAATATATGAAGAGGCAGCATAAAGTTATTTTGGCGGGTTCCCAAAGGGCAGTAGTCACAGCCAGTCACAGAAAAACTCTGTTAAGGAATTAAATACAGGCCAGTAAGAAACACCTCTCTCCTTTTTGTAGTTAGAACAGAAATACTTGAATCCTACAGCGCTGAAGTCTTACTCTTTCATAGAACATCACATCAAAGTACACCATAACATTTATTCTTACCTGATACCTGAAGTTGTATGAATAATATTAGCAGCAAACTTAAAAAGCACTGAGGAGGAACTGCCCTGTTTTCCTTTTTAGAAATTGGAAAAAAAATTGAGAAAAATTGTTTTAAGCAGAGTTAGAAATCAAGAAAGGATTCTGGGTCACTGCTCTACTGTAATGCTTTGATTTTTGACAAAATAATTATAGATAAGATGGACAGGGATGTGCCTTTAATGTTTTGGGTGGGGTTTTTTCCCATTAAAAACAGAATTATGTGGAAAAGGGAACTTGAAATAGTGAGCTATGTTTATCTAACCTGCTACAAGAGAATCATCTGAGTAAGAAAATCATTGAGTCAACATAGTGCTGATTGATATGGAATTGGGGCTGGTGTATGTCATCTGCGCCATATGTTTGAACTGCACACGCTCACACACACTGCATTATATGTGCAAGTAGTATAGACTGAAGTTGATGCTAGTGTTGTCTGATTGTTTCCTCAAATTACTGCTGTACTCTACATCTGTGATTTTTTTGAGGTTATTTTTAGTAGGATGTGACTCTGAAAATGCAGCAGGCTGTATCTCTTGTTCGCTGGAATGCGAATAACTTCCTATTTATCTGACTTTTATAAGGAAACATTAGATCTGCTTAGATTGTGGAGGAAGAAATTTGCAGCATAGTTTATGTAAATAACCATAAAGGCAGACACATGAAGTTTAGTCTTGAGAAGAGTTAAATTGTATGCAAGAATCTCTAAGAGGGACGAAGTTTTATTTAATATACAAAATTCACAGACTTTTAAATATTTCCAGCTGAAAACTTTCTGTAATTTTCCCTTTTTGTAATTGAGAATCTGGCTGAATACTAGCAATGCTACCTTTTGGATTGAATTACTTTAAGTTCATTAATTTGTTAAAATATTGCCATCCTATTTATAAATTTACATTAACTAGGACAATGACTTATGACTTTGTTTTCTTTGTAGTTATTTGAATTGCTAGGCCCTGAAGGTTTTGAACTCATAGAGAAACTCCTACAGAACAGATCTCTGATTCTGGAAAGATCTTTGACTTGTCCAAATGATAACAGGCTCCAGATTCTGCAAGGTAGGCGACTACAAAATTTTTATTCCAAATCAGCTAAAAAGTAGTTTTCTAACTGTTCAGTTATATTTCAAACAACAGTACTGTCTATGTGTATTTAAAAAGCAAGACAAAAAAAAAAAGGGAG
>VWZZ01008405.1:312550-342668 GCA_013399095.1 Psophia crepitans | reverse complement strand
AGAGGTGCTCCAGCCCTCTGATTGTCTTTGTGGCACTCCTCTGGACTTGCTCCAAGAAGTCTATGTCTTTCTTGTACTGGGGACCCCAGAGCTGGACGCAGTACTGCAGGTGGGATCTCACAAGAGGAGAGTAGAGAGGCAGAATCACCTCCCTTGACCTGCTGGTCACACTTCTTTTGACGCAGCCCAGGACATGGTTGGCCTTCAAGTGTGCATTGCTGGCTCATGTTGAGTTTTTCCTTAACCAGCACCCCCAAGTCCTTCTCCTCAGGGCTGCTCTCAATCCATTCTCCACGCAGCTGGTAGCTGTGCTTGGGATTGCCCCAACCCATGGGTAGGACCTTGCGCTTGGCCTTCCTGAACTTCATGCAGTTCGCATGGGCTCAGCTCTCAAGCCTATCAAGGTTCCTCTGGATGGCAACCCTTCCCTCTAGTGTGTTGACCACACTGCACAGCTTGGTGTTGTCGGCAAACTTGCTGAGGGTGCACTTGATCGCACTGTCCATGTCACTGACAAAGATGTTAACACATTTTAGCTGTGTTTGGTGCTACATTATCTGAAATTTTTTGGCTAGTATTTTCAAAGTAAGTAATTTAGTTAGAGCCACCTTGCAAAGGATCAGCACTTTTCTAAAAAGTTTAATTTCAAGATTAGTTAAATTATTCCTCAGGCAGATTTTTCTAAAGTGTCATGGAATCAGTGCCTGGATGAATCCAAATACTAAAATAAAACTTGTGATACAAACTGACAAAATTCCAAATTTTTGTAGCTACCATTCCTACCTAATTCCATTATTAACCCAAATCCGAGATCAGGAGCAGCCAACCTTTCACAATTTAGCAGCCATAAAAGCATAATGTAGCATCTGTCATAAAGCGCTGGCATTAGCACTCTCCTTTTATCTGTGTTGTCCCTTCTTCTGCTTTGTTGCTCCTATCTTTCTGCATGATGATCTGGACTGCTTTACCTCCTGCCAGTCTAACTCCACCCGTGTCATCTCAGATTCTTTATTTCCCGTCTGGGTTGGGAACAGGAGCTAGGGGTTTGCACGGAGTGCTGTGTTGCTGTGTGCAAGCATCTCTGGTGCTCCGTGGCAGAAGGGTGCACCATGTCCCGCAGATGGAGTTGCGAAGGGGAAGGGTTCTTGCCTTACTGCAAGACAGCAAATCCCACCCCCAACTCAATTTGTAGATAGTTATTCTTCTTGGCTTTTATTATTATGTCAAGAGCAAGCACGTGTGGCTTATAAGTAGCTAGTTGGTCACACCAGTTTAGTCTGAAGTATTATGGTACTATTACTTGCAAAAGTGGCGTGCTAGCTAGGTTTTTTCAATAATGAGAATTTAAAAAAAGGAGTAAGTGCAAACTTAGATTTATTAGTTTTGCCTGCTTGACATGCAGCTTGACCGTTACTGAATTACTATCTTTTATTAACTATAAAGGGGTTTTTGTGCCAACCTTTTTTGCCAAATAAATGTACCTTTAAAGTCATAAACCCAGGTCAGGGAAAGTTCCTCTTCAAGGCTTTCAAAGCAGGTTTTATCTAACAATTTGCTGTTGGTGAAAAACAACTTCAGCTTTTAACCGAAAGTGGGTGTTCAGGGTAGGATTTATTTCTTTGTTTCATGTTATTTCCATTTCCTTTTACTAGCACTACTTAATGGTCTAAATAAGATATTTTTTTTTTTCCCCGTCTGTATTATGTGAAGGAATTATTACCAAATTGGTATTCCTTTTTCCCTGTAATATTTTCTTGTTTTTACAATTGCGCAAAGTAGGTCTACTGAATAGAAGCATGGATGTTTTTTGCATAAACTACATTTTCTCATATCCAGAATGTTGTCCCTTTTATTCCAAAGTTGATTTTGGTGTATATTTCAGTTGCTTGTTTTCCAAACAGCAGTTGACAGTTGGACTGAATTGAATAGTTTTTAAAAATATTTTTAATTTTATTGAAATCTTGTAATTTATCCAATGAAGTATACTAGAAACATGCTCTGAGGAATGTTTACAAGTTCTGTAATCATTAGTCCCAACTTCAGACAAGGAAAAAATAACATGTAGGTCATGATACAATGCCTTTAATAGCTGGTAATGTATATTAGAAACTGTATTTTGGCCTCATATTTCATGAGTGCAAGTCCAAAGAAGGTAGAATATGTGCAGAAACAGGTTAACAAGAATATTGGAGTTAAGATTCTACACTGATATTAATCTTAAGGCCTACGAGTTCTGGCTTAATTTTCTTCAGTATGTGAGTTAATGAGTATCTTATAATTACTTTAGGATCCCAGATGCAGTATTTACAATTTCTGCATCAAATTGTTTGAATATCTAACAGCCTCAGCTGTGGCTTTTGTGTGTTGTGTTGTTTAAATACTGTTGCTTTGACTGAAAGCATGTAAAAATATGTGCCTTGTGCCAAACTGGCAGTTTGTCTGTCTTCTGTAAAAGCTATCATCGTCTCCAGTAAGAAAATCCTATTTCTAAATAGAAATAGTTTATTAACTCTTCATCAAAAAGATCTGTTGCTATGATGTGCAACCTGTAAACTGGTAATCAGGTCTTAAAACTCATCTGTAATCTGAAGTTGGAGAAAGGCAAACGTGCACTGTTGTGGGTTACTGGTTCACTGTTGGAAGACACTTGCTGTACTTGAATGTTACTTATTGAATGTAATATTTTTAAAAATATGCCTCACTTACACTGTGTCTTTCCAGTGTTTAGATATCACTGTATGGTTTCCTGAATGCTAAATAGTGCTTTTCCTTTCAGCAACAAAAAACATCTTTCCATTGTGCTAAATCTCTGAAAAGTAGTTTGAAAAACATTCTTACTTTATTAATACAGTCTTTAATACTACAAATGATACCACAGCGTTTTTCTGGATTTGTAAAACCTTTCTACTAGTTCAAATACTAATATTCTTTTGCCAGTAAGATGCTCTTTTTTTTGTTCAACAGAGTCACTGATTTTATTGCATTTCAGATTATCTGTCTGATTTATTTTGGGTAACACCTTTAAAACAAAACCTATCTAAATAATTTAAGGAGACGAAGACGTCTTGTTTTCTGACAAAACCCGTAATATAACTTCTTTTTTCCAAGATACACTTCCCAAGTGTGTGCTACCTCTTAAGAGCTGAACACAGTATTGGATGTGTTCCTCTTAGCCATTTCATGAGTTCCTCCAGAGCATTTTATTTTGTAACTTGTACAGTTATTTTAAAAAACATGTTGAAATGCAGTGGTACCTGGCGGTAAGGACTGTGGTGTACTCTTAGCATTTGAAAAACTGTGATTTTTTGATCCAAACAAAAAGATGTATTTGACACTATTACAGTCTTCGAGACGACCCATCTCTTAATATAGGATGAAAAATTGACACTGTTTTCTCTGAAGCATTTCTGTGTTAAGCAGGTGTGACGTGACTGGAGTCTTTGCCTTAATCCATGAGACTTCTTCCATTCCCAGTCTGAGATTACTATAGACAAAAAAGATAGTAATGTATAAATTTTAGGTATTTTAAAAATATAGTTATACAATATTATATATATATATGTATATACACAAAGCATGTATGCAACATGTATATGGGGAAGTGTTTATGTATATTCCCTATTAATGCATAGCTAATTTATAAAGTAGCAGATGCTTTTCAACAGACCCGTCACCACTATTTTTTCTATCCCCCCGTGTTTCCCTCAGTTTACCAGATTTTTACTTTTTTATTTTTAAATAGAAAAAAAGATCTTTATGCAAAAAAGATAGGCAAGCCAATCTATGTCCCTTATACAGATGTATGTAGAATGCAAAAAAGAGAGGAAGATGATGAATACTTAGAGCGCGACAAGAACGGAAGTATGATCTCATGTCAGATGTTACAAAGAGCAGCAGGCCAGATGTACTGAAACAACCTGTGTCACTCCACCGTTGTGGAATACCATAGTTCACCTCTTTTGGGGTGGGAAGCAAGTACATTGTGCCACTCATCAGTTTCAGAGCTGGGCATTGTATGACTGATCAAATGTAAGCTTGTATTTGCTCAAACTACGTCCTCCCTGGCATATTCATATGATGTAGCTTTTATTTTTGATATGATGTTATTGATCAAATCACTGTAATGTGACCATTTAAAAGCAGATTATTTTTATAGAAGTACATTTGCTGGAGAAGTATAGCGAAAACAGACTTTCATTATTGTTCCGTAAGTATGGGGAAATAATGCAAATACTTTCTTAAAATTTTGGGATTATTGGAGAAATTCACAGATAACCACTCTCACCTACATTTTCATATTATGTTTCCCTGATTTAAAAAAAACAGGGCAACTACTTGCAGTGCAACCCTTTTCTTACTCCAAAATAATGTTCTTTGTCTGCTTCTGTCATAAACTTGTCTTTTGGTAGGCTTCCAGCGGGTTTATTTTCTTTAGTTGGACACTGGGCAAGTTTGATTCTTTTAGAATCATGCTGAATGAAAGTAATTGCAATATGTGCTGTCTTAGGTCATCTACACAATTTTTTCAGATGGCTTTTCAATGCCTTTTAGTGAGGCATTGGAACAGGCTCCCCAGAGAGGTGGTTGAATTGTCGTCCCTGGAGATCTTCAAAAAACGCGTAGATGCGGCGCTCCAGGACATGGTCTAGTAGGCACGGTGGTGTTAGGTTGACAGTTGGACTTGATGATCTCAGAGGTCCTTTCCAACCTTAGTGATTCTATGATTCATAAAGGTGAAAATTTATCATCTACTTTTTAGCCAATAGACTTCTCCTTGCTATTCAACTGTAACCTAATGTCTTTTCCTGTCTTGCAGTGTCTTAAAATTGACTGCTTAAAATATGATGTGATTTTTTTTAATTGTTCTTTAAGTTGCTTTTGTCCTAGTGTCACATGCAGTTTATTTGAAGAGATTTTTGTAGTCTTGTGCTTTTATTCTTTTTAAGGTTATCAAGGCTTTTGTCTTTTTTCTTTAAACATCAGTTTCTAAGTACTATTAGGATTGCATATTGTACAATACATTAAAGCTTTCTTTATTTTTAATGCTGGCTTATCTGTTTACATACTCATATAAGACCCGTTTAACATCTTGGGAGAAATTTGACGGTTGTGTTACATGAACAGGCTGCCCTTAAGACACTGGAGATGTTGAGGGTGGTAAGGATGCTATAAAAAAACCCTGATAAATACACTCTTTGTTCTGCCTATCCAGGTTGTGTTTTTAAGCACATTTTTATTTTCAAAAGCTTGATATTAAAGAAAACATAGCGCAAAACACTGGTAAATATAAGTACAACAAGAAAAAATCCTTATGAATATAAAATAGTATTTTCAAATGTCCTTTCATTAGTGAGGCTGTAATTAAAACTTAAACAGATCTCATTTATAGAGAGACTGATTTATAGAATACTCCCAAGTATTCTAAGTAATACTACTAGTATTCTAGTAATGTACAACTTTTTTTAATTGAAAAAAGCTCTGTAACATCTGAGTTACCTCCTCTTGGGCAGTACACGTTTGAAGGCAAGAACAATTAATTGACTATATGGGTCAAAATCTGAGAATATCTGTATTGGTGAATATAGAGAACTTAATTTCTTTTAGTCTGTTCTTTAAACTAGCATGGCTGTGTATGATATACTAAGGAAAAATTGCTGAAAAATATATAGTAGATGCTGTCACGTGAAAGTTGTATATTCTTACAGTTACTTGGGATTTTGGTGGCTCTTTTTCATGCAGATAGTAAATATGAATAGGGAAATGCACTTTTGACTATTAACATGAGGTAAAATTGACTGCATCTGATTTGAATAAAACGTTAAGCCTGTTTCATTTTCTACACAGCTGCCAAGCGTGTGCATATATTGTGTAGTGCTGCCTCTGAAATGGTTGAAAATCTGATGGGAACACTTACAAAGGCAAACCAGTAAAGGGCACCAGCTGCTGAAAGGCACCTGCCGAGCCACTGTGGGAATAGATGCATCTGCCTGTAGCTAGAAGTAATCTAACAAAGTACCTGCTTTTACCTGTCAGGATTTTAATTTGTGTGACGAGTCAACTGATGAAGCCAGTTCTGAATACTTAAGGAAAGGAAGAGGGGGAGGAAGAGTTGGTTTTGTACAAAAGAGCCGCACTTCTGAGCGATAGGAGTCGGCGAAAGCTTCTCGCTGAACAACTATTGTATGGTTTTTTGTTTTAGTAGAAACAAACGCAGATACGGCAGCCAGAAGTGTCAGCTATGCTGTGCGTAGTCTTGCTAAAGGATGCAGTCAGTGCGGAAGAGATTATGCTACCGAAGAGCAGGTTTCCAGGTTTTTTTGGCTTAGTTTGAGATACGGATCTCGGGGGGGATTGTGAGAGTATATGTTTCTTTTTTCATCACAGTGTATTTGATTTGTTGTGGATGACAGTGCACACACAGAAATATGTTTGACAGTCAGAAGTCATTAGACAAATTTCCCAAAGATGTTTTAAAACTGTTGTACACTTTGTCTTTTGATACTTGAACTTTGCTTGTTCCCACGCGTTGGTGACCTTACTGCAAAAAGCTCATCTTCCCTCACCTACCTTTTATTTTCCTATGGTAGATCAAGCAGAACAGTACTGCCTTCCTGGTTAGCAATAGTGTGAAATTAACTGAAACAGAGAAGAAAATTGAGTTGTAGAAAGGTTATGACAGCAATACTTACTCTTCTGGGAATAGTCTTTTGTTTCCCATTCTTTCAGTTTTTACTTGATGTGTTAAAATTATTGCTAGTTTCAACTACAATTACCCTTCAGAGCACACTGTTCGTTTTTCTGGGTTTTGGTACATACTGTTAGGAAGAAATAGTTTGTATCATATATTAAGGGCAAGCTAAGTTACATAGTTTGAGAATATCCTGAAGCAGCTTCTACATGGACAGTTTAAATATTCGCTTCCACAGAAACAGTGAGAACTAATGCCTGTGTGCATAAAATACTACTGAATTAATTAGGGCTTATTTAAAGATATAAATACTGAAAGGTACCTACGCTTTAAAAGTATACAATAATGTGAAGTACTTTTACCCTGCTGTCTTTCAAAGAAAGACAGTATTTAGGCTCCAAATTGTGATGTGTGACTGACTGTAAAATTGAGCGGCTTTTATTTATGTATTAAATTTTGTAGAGCAAAACCAATGACCAATAAAAATCCAAGAAGCATTTCAGGTAGACATGTTTTGCCACAGTACAGCTGCATGTAGCTCAAAGAAATCCAGCTTTCTGTTTCACAGCATTTTTTTCCTCTTGTACTTAATCACTGTGATATTGAAATTCCAGTTATAGCTGCCTAGTGAATTTGCAGCTGTTGTGTTTGTTGACCTCATTTAATGATCATGATAAGAGAAATAATTAAATTAAGAAAGTAAGTTGTTAAATGTTCATTTTTCATTTATTAGGTGCATTCATGTTATTGACTGAATATAGAGACTTTTTGGTATAAAGCACATGCAGAGATGTGTAAAGTTTTTTAATGAAAACAACTCAAAGTAGTTTTAGTCACTTTGATAATTAAGATTGCAGAGTGAATACTGTGCTTTTGCTGCATCCTGGTTAGGGAGTAGCCATTTCTCAGTGGAAATTCACAGTACATGTGAAAGGAGAATGCACAAGTCTGCTTTACTTTGACAGCATACCTGAAGGCAAACTTTCATTCTTAGGAGTAATCATTCTTCAATTTAAAGAGAAATGCAGAACACTATTTTAAATTCTAATTGGAATGATACTCAAGACCAAAATTGTTTTTAATTTTTAAGAAATGTAATCTGAAAGTGAGACTACTCAAAGATAAGGGAACTGTATGCTAAATCTGATATGATGTAACAGTTAAAATTATTAAATATCACTAAAGATATTTTAGCCAAATTGTAGTTTGTCTAATTTTAATGTTAGTCTTTAACTAGCATAAGTTTCAGTAATGACCTTGAGACGTGAATCTCTTATCCAGGATAAGAATGTTCCAGGTCTTTCAGAAATAGAAATGGGACTGAGATTGTCCATTAAGGGATTCAGTTAGAAATCACCAAATAGCTTTAAATGTTTTTAAAAGGTTTTGGGACACGGGAGCTGCGTGACTAAAAGATTGACTTTATATCTGATAGGCTATTCACCTCAGACTTGTGGTTTCCATTAACCTTAAGATCACACAATAACTGCTACTACAGTGGAAGATTTAAAATTTTCAAAAACTAATAGTAGTGTGAGTCTCAGAACAACAGGGAGCAACAAGTAGTGTAAAGTCTCTTAAAGCAGGAAACAGATTTGTGTGTGTGTGTTTTCTATCTTATTGTAACAAAATACTTTTTCAGAATTCTAATTGGAAAATTGGAATTATCCTACCACTTAATTTTTCAGTTAGAATATTCTAACTAAACACAACAAGTAAGAGTGGATTTAATTTTTCTTTTCATGTGAATAAATAGGTGTGCTTTGTGCTAACAACTGTAATAGTAGAAAACATTTCTTTCCTTAGTAATGTTGGAAATTAATCTGGAGAAGGGAAATAGGAACTTTGCATTTGCAGGAAACAAAATATAGAAGAAGATGCTTTTATTTAGCTGTTCATAGGAATTACTTATCATTGAATGTAATATGAGGAAGGAAATTTCTGTGCCAATATTCCTCCTTCTCTGCTTTTGTTCCCTGAATCTGAAATAGTCACCTGAGACCATATAGGATTTAATTTCCAGTGTTCCCGATTCTGCTTTTTGTGATTCTGTAGTTTCCAATGTCTTAATTTTCCCTTAGTCTAAATCCTGAGAGCTGCTGAATGGAAATGCCCAGATGCAGCCCTTTAGAAATCTTTGTGTCTTTATCCTGACCCATACCTCAGTCATTCACGTATGTCTGTGTGCTTGGGAGGGTCTGCATTTTGATCTCTTTTGTCTGATGTCTATCTCTTCCTCCTGATGACTGTTTTTCAGGTTTGGCCAAAAGCTGTGGTTTTCTGTCCATACTCTCCATCCCTACTAGATTTTCCAATTATATGTCTAGGCTAGTTGCAGCAGCCACATCTTTTTTGAGACAGTGTATGTGTAGTTATGCCCTCATCAACACAACTTACTGTTTAGAAATCTTTTTTTTTTCCTTTTTTTTTTTTTTAAATGCTAGTAGTGGTATATTCTTTCAATACTGCAACAAGAATGTGGAAGGAAAAGAATAAATTTAATCTCTCTTGGTATGGTGCAGTTGTTCCAGAATTCTGCCAGCTAGTTCAGAAATGGCAATTCATGCAAGAATTCAACTTTCAAAAAGTAGTTTCTGTGTGTACTTTAACATCATCTCATAATCTCTGTATTTGTGTCATGGTTTAACCCCAGCTAGTAGTAACTAAGCACCACTCAGTCACTGGCTCACCCCTCCCTCCTCCAAGGGGATGGGGAGGAGAATGGAGAAAAAACCCAAACTCTTGCGTGTAGATAAAGTCAGTTTAATAGGATAACAAAGGAAGAGAATAATAACAAAGCAGTAGTAATAATAATATATATAAAACAAGTGATGCACAAATGCAATTGCTCACGGCCTGTGGGGAAAAAACCCAAACAACCCTCGATGCCCAGTCTGTTTCTGAGCAGCAATCCCAACTCCCAGCAGCTTGCCCAATTCTATCCGGAGCACAATGTTATGTGGTAGGGACTATCCCTTTGGCCAGCCTGGGCCAGCTGCCCTGGCCGTGCTCTCCCAGCTCTTGTGCACCTGGCAGGATGTGGGAAGCTGAAAAGTCCTTGACTTGGTGTAGACACTACAACTACCCAGCAACAATTAAAACCATCAGTGTGTTATCAGCATTATTCTCATCCTAAATCCAAAACACAGCACTGCATCAGCTACTAGAAAGAAAATTAACTCAATCTCAACCAAAACCAGGACAACTTGGGAAAAATTAGCTAAAACCATTTTATATTGGTGCATAAAAGTGCTTCAGTTTTTATGCTGCGTGTTAGTAGAGTAACTTTTTTCCCCACCAGTAGCCATAACTTACACTATTCCTTTAACTGTGCCCTCGTTATCCTTGCTTCTTATTTGTTGGTTTTCTCCCTCTGTATTGCAGTGTCTATATACTTGAACAACTAGAAAAGTTGGATTTTTTGTATTAACTCTTTGATTACAGTTATATTTGAGACAGTGTGCCTTAAACAATGATTTCCTTTTTAAAGAGTTGTACTGTGTTTTCCCAGGGGAATAAATTAAGGGAGCACTATGCCATCAGCAGAGCTAGGAGTCTGCTTTAGTTGTACACAAGCATAAGAAATTATGACAGTGTTCTCTGAATAGGAAAACAACCAACCACACACAAAACAAAACTTGTAGAATAGGCAGTGGCGTATAAACATCAGTTTCCTCATAGCTGCGTCTAGAAAAGCCAGGGAGATGGTGGTAGTGGAGGTCTCAATACACAGCAGTCCAGGAGGAACCTTGCTGTTAAGGGTAACAACGTTTTAAATGTTTTAAACTTTGTAAAGATTTTTGTATTTCCCTATTCCACGTTCTTAGCTTTGTATACCATTAAGTTCTTTTTAAATGAAAGTGGCTCTCTTTATTTGGTGCTGTTAATATGGATTAAATGTGAGCAAATTAAACTCAAATCCTTCTATCCTCATATAATTTTAACTTGTGATGTTATTAGGAAATGCCACAACTGTCACCACTGTTCGTTTTGCTATTTTCCTACTAGCTGCATACTTCAAGGTAATTTCTGTGTGTAATTCATAAATGGCATCAGAAAGCTCTAAGAGGAGGCTGTGTTCTGATCTCCATTTCATTGCTATAATCTGGAATAATTCTCTTGACATCAGATACTTTCAAGTTTACAATAGTGTCACTGAAATCAGAATCTCTCCTGTGTGTCTATTTGGATGCCAAAATTCATGTACATTTGCTGCACTGTAGAAATAGTTGCTTTTATGGAAAAATCTTTCTGAAACACTTTGTTATCCATTTCCTCAAATCAAATCACTAGAGGGTATAATCATTCTGTCTATAATCTTTTGTGATATTATAACTAGGCTGAGGAACACAACAATTCACCCAGTGAGGGGAGGAGATTCCCCAAGCTGCTTCAGTGTTTTAATTCAGAGCTGTGAAAGCCTTGGAGAACTATGGTGCTCTCCCATCATTTCCATCAAACTGACTTTGGGTCTCTACATGCAGAAGTCTTTGGTTTTAATCTATACAGTGAACCAAGGAATAGTTCTCAACATTGCATTTTTAATATAAATCAGTGGTTGAATAATTCAGAAATCTATGGAAAAGCTACGACTTGCTGCAGTTGTTTGTATAGCAGAGCTTGCCAAGAGAATAGTTTAGATCATGTTGGTGGCAATACATCTATAGACTTAAAAGGATTTTTGTTGAAATTACTTAAGGCATGTTAGCTCTTAGCTGTCATATATGAAGTTAAATATTTCCCTAACAACTCCTGCTCTTGAATAGATCTCTCCTTTCTTCAAGAAAGCAGATGGTAGAAGTGATGAATTAAACAAACCAAACAGACATGGGTTTTTTATTCTCTTGCGTTTTTATTATTAATATTTGCTGTTTTTTTCAAAGAATGCCTATGTTAACATAGTTATTAGGAGACTAATATCTACTAGATTTTATTGTAATTTGTTTTTTTAATTGAGCTGTGCTGGAATGCCTCTGAATGGAGACTGGTTCTTCTCTAATGAAGGTTTGTTGAACAGCACTCGCTGTTACGAGCTCTCCAAAATTTTCCTGTTTCTGAGAACTAAATAACTGTCAGAAAAAAAACAGTTTCAGTATCTTGTCAAACATGAAGTCTGAAAGTCTGAAGGGAAATGTTTAATCATGATTTAAAAACAGCATTCCAAATAAAGTTAAAAAGTAGTAATTTTCATAGTTTGTGTGCTATGATAGCTTTCCTTCTGTCTAACATCAGGCAGGATTTCTTGAGTACTATCCCACACTCAACTAAGCGGAGGTAGTCCTTTCAAAGACAATGAACATTTTTTGTCTTTTTCCCGCCAGAATACTTTTTTATTCTTGTGACCTCTCTGTCAGAATCTAGTAAAATTATGCAGTGTTTGTTTTGAGTTTAATGACACTGATATAACTTGAAGGTATGAAATTTTCCCTGGTTTCTGTTGGCTACTGCTACTTAAATACCTATTGCTTTAACCAGTGAATGTGGTGATAATTTTAAGAATCAAGATGACATAGTTTTCTAAAGAATTATGTTTAATTCAAGTTAAAAACATATTTGGGAAAGCCTCATGGGTTGTGATTCTGTGTTCTGCGGCATGTCAGAGTGTAATTTTACCCTTATGGCTCATTATCTGTCATTTCTAGGAATTTCTTCCAGCTTCTTAATCTAATAAAGGGACTGGAGCATCTTTCATGTTGGGGAGAGGCTGAGAGAGCTGGAGAGGAGGCAGCTCAGGGGGAATCCTACAAATGTATATAAATATCTGATGTGAGAATGATTGACAAAGAGGGAGCCAGACTCTCCTCAGTGGTGCCCTGTGACAGCACCAGAGGCAACGGGTACAAATTAAAACACACGAAACTTCATCTGAACACAAGAAAATACTTTTTTACTGTGAGGTGGTCAAATCCTGGCACAAATTGCCCAGAGAAGTTGTGGGGTCTCCATCCTTGGGGATAAAACCCGGCTGGATGCGGTCCTGGGCAACCCGATGTAGGTAATCTTGCTTTGAGCAGAGAAGTTTGACTAGACGATCTTCAGCCTAAAGGAATCTGTGATCTGTGAATACTACTAATAGTACATGGGTAGCCATACCATGCAAGATTTGCTTTTAGTTGTAGTCATTCATAGCACGTACAGCTTTCAGCCCACCTGCTTGTTCTCTGGAGCCTTTTGTTACTTGCATCTCTCTAATGTGTTTGACTCTGAGCTTCCTTTATAGCACATAACTCTTCAGGTGCTACACTTTGGATGAGATATAATTTGTACTTACTTGAAGAAATTGTAATGCTGGTTATGGCCCAAAGCCAATCCTGAGCTCTATTTGGTACGCTTGTATAATTTTCATATCTTTGTGTATGCTACTTGTTCCTGCAAAAATTGTCCCCCTAAGTCCAATGAAATCTCGCTGATATGATTTGGTGCTAAATGGAGCAGATCCAAACATTGTGCGGTTTTTCTTTTACGTGTTATGAGCCTTTGCTTAAAATGTATGTATGCACTTTGAAAGAGAACATTTCAGTCTTTGGGGGAGGTAGGAAATTGTATTCTCAAATAGTTGTCCTAAGATAATACAAAAATAATTTTACCTTTATGGTACTTATATAGTTATATTTTTATTTATTATTGTTCCTAAATCTCATGAGCTTGCACCTCCATGAAAGTAACAGAATATGAAAAGTATCATCAGGAGAGGGAAACTGTGGAAGTCCCCAGGTATAACATCTATGTTTATTTCTGAGAGTACTTTCAGGAACAAAATAAGATTTATACTGGCACCAAAGTGCTTTAAGAGTGTACATGCTTAATTAGAAAGCAGGGAGGACTACTAAATGTTCATAATTGGGGTTTATGCTGTGAAAATTAGTACAGGTGACTAACATTTCTTTATTTCAGACCATGAGAAAATTTTGCTAGTATTACATGAAAACTGGAAAAAATGAATGAGGATACGACAAAATCTCTTTTAGAATGAGGAAGATAAAAAGAATGTCCTCTAGATAAATCAACAAAACATGATAATTCTAAGGGAGATAACACTTAAACATATTTTCTGAATAAATAGCTAACAATAAAATACGGTTTGGGTTTGGTATTTTTTCTAGTATTGCTCTGGATAGATTAGATAGGAGTCACCGTCCTTTGGTGTGTTTAAAGAAAGATTAGATGTGGTACTTAGGGACATGGTTTAGTGGGTAATAGGTGGTGGGGGGACGGTTGGACTAGATGATCCTGGAAGTCTCTTCCAGCCTTAATGATTCCATGATTCCATAATCTGTGCATGCTAATACTGAATTTAGAAGCTGCTACGGAGAGTGAAAGATGATCTCAGCTTTTAGTGGAACTTGTAGTTAGTCCCCTTTTGTTCTGGGTGAGGGAGAGTGCTGTAGACCATGGATAGACCATAGCAGGTTTCACAGGGATAGCTTAGGAAAGAAGTTAGTATCTTCTGCATCATATTTATTAAACTCTGTAGAACTACAAGGTCTGGCTAATGAATTGCAAGACTAAAACTGTGTCTAAAGTGCTGGTGGCCTGTGCTGTTTAGAACAGACGCTGATGCTACCGTGTTGGTAAAGCAGTTCTGTTTCTGAGCTGTAGCTTGCCTGCAGACTGAATCCTATGGACTCATTCGTGAACATTAATGGCTGTAACAGTTTTGTCCTATTTTTAAGTTGTTGTTAGAGCACCAACACACGAGTATCTTTTTAATGAAATGACTAATTTAGAATGTCTTCATTAACTGTAATTTCATTTACTCATAAATGCATTAGATGTAATAGTAAATTCCTTGGGAAAGAATTGGAAAGCTTACTGAAGTAAAAATAAAGGTTTTATTCATTTGTATCAGAGCTTCCTTGAGTATCATCTGGTTTGTGGAAGGAGTTGCTCCTCTGTGGTCTTTGATCTATGCTTAGGAAAAATGGCACCATCTTAGGCGTGACATTGTATTTGGCTTAAACTTCCTCTGCTTTGTGTAGAATTTTAGGGATAAATCAGCTGTGGAACAGAAAGCTGAAGAATGTTGCATCTCATTTGCTTTCAGTAAAAAACAAATTCTGGCATACAGTGGCTACCAGGCCTTTAAGCAAGAAGAGATTTCACTGGTTTATCTAAGAAAACAATTGATCTGCAGTAGTGTTGACTGACGTTAATATGCCAGAGAGAAAACCATTCTTTTCAGCTTTCAAACTAAGTGGTTTGCACAAATGACAAACTAAAAAAGCAAATCTTCTAGTATGTTTGTCAAACTGTGGAGTTCTATACATGTCATTGCATTTCTACCCCCGTCCATTTTTTTTCTTACTGTTTTTTAAAGGCAGAACTACTGCTTTTGGATTCTGAATTTGTACTTACTGTTTGGAATAAAACAAAGTTTTGGGGAATGGTAACCTATAATATTTTTTCAACCAAATGGAGAGTTGGTTTGAAGATGTCTTAAGATACTGCTTTTCTCTGGAACTCCTTTCTCTTGTGGCCTTTTTAATCCTTTCATGTCACCTTTCAAAGAATATTACACGTTGACTGTTTATTGTGATTGTGACTGTTGTGTATAGATTTGTCAGTGCCTATATTTTTCTTTTGAGTTGCTTGAGAATTAATTAGTGTGTTGAATGAAAGTGTAGATTCTGGTGACAATATTTATTAAAAAAACTACTTCTAGTTCTTAACTGAAACAAGCTGAGGTTCGGTTTTCTGACTTGTTACAGTTTCATCTGGGCTTCTGGAATATCTGGTTGTTAATTGCTGCTTAGCAAGTCAGTCTGAATCCATGGTGTTACTACTTTCCAATAGGAAAATAGATGGGAAATTATTTTTATTTATCTATGTATTTATTTATTTTTGCTAACAATTGCATGTCCTAGGGCTATAGTATAAGTAATTTCTTCTAAATGTGGAGGAAAAAGATGTCTTACAGTGCACACTTAAACATTAAGAAAAGCTGGGACAATATATTCCTAGAGACAGACATTAAAGAAAACACTTAAAGGCATACTTATTTAAGGGTATTTAACAACCATACAACTGTAAGGAGACCTGTCCATGTGTGTTCATCTATGTGACTGAAAAATTCCTGTCATTCTTTTCTGAAGATACTTAGACCAGACTTCATTTAGACAACTGTGTGTCTGCTTTTGTTTAAAAACTGCCTCTTTAAATAATATACAATGTAGTGTGGTGTTAGTTCAATTCTGTAATTACCAGTTGTGTTTGGGAGTTTCTTTTCATAGACACTTTGGTATGAAAATTATGGTATGTATAATAGCTTCTAAAGCCAATTAGATGGAATGGGAGGGAAAAGGGAAAAGGAAAATATAACCATTTTCAGAGACCTGTCAAGAAATCACAAAATGAAGTAACAGGCAAATTAGAAACCTAAAATTACTAAGGAGGCCATAAAAATAGTTGATTGAACCCTGATAGCACTAATGTAATCAGCAGGTCTCCAGGAAACCCATTAACACTTTATAATAGTCTCATTCATGAAGATGAAATGAATTTTGAAGACCATACACCAAGTAAACATTATGTATAAAAAACTTGGTGTAAAACAAATAATCTTTCCCCCTGAAATCTTGCAGGCAGAATAATAATAAATAAAAGAACATTAATAGTGACAACTGTTCTAATCCTGAAATTCAGCCACTTAAAAAATGGAAGAAACTTGATGAAAAGTACTGGAAGTACTTGCATTAGATACTTTTTTTCTTTTTTCCCCTTCACCAAAGACATTTAAGAGGTCTGAATAGATACTTTAATGTATTTGAGATATGTCAATCCTATAAATACAAATGCAGTCCGTGATTTGAATAGAACTTGTTTTTTTCAATTTTGCACAAGAAGTTTTCAACCTGAAAGCTAAGAAAAAGATACTGCTAAATTGAAAAGCAGATTTTTCAAAAAGAAAGTGTGCTGATTGCATAGCATTTTCATTTACTTTTTGTCTATGAGTAATGTTTTTTTAATATTTAAAGTCCTCTAGAATAAAACTACAGATGGCCAGTAAGTATGTCATTCCTCTTCATGTAAGAATAGAGCATTGTCATGTGTTGTGAAAATGCTGTATTAACCTATATTTGTAATTTGCATGTCAGCCTCTCACATGGGGCTACTAGCAAGAAGCTGCAGCAAATCGACAGACCTAGTGCTGTTTGTCAGAAGGTTAAATAAACTAGTTGATTTGAATAGCCAATGAAGCCCTCGTTCCTAAGCTTGTATTACTTGAGGTAGTAATAAATGAGACCCGGCTCAAATAATTTGTTCAGGATTGGAAAAAAAATTATTGGTATTGGAGAGGCTATTGCCTGTAAAGCAACTAAAGCGCCCAGAATAATTATAGAATCCTAGAACAGTTTGGGTTGGAAAGCATCTTAAAGATCATCTAGTTCCAACCTCCCTGCCATGGGCGTGGACACCCTCCACTAGACCAGGTTGCCCAAAGCAAACCTGTTCCAGTGCTTCACCACCCTCACAGTGAAGAATTTCTTCCTAATATCTAATATAAATATACATTCCTTCAGCTCAAGGCCATTACCCCTTGTCCTATCCCTACATGCCCCTGTAAACAGTCCCCCTCCAGCTTTCCTGTAGGTCCCTTTAGGTACTGAAAGGTTGCTATAAGGTCTTCCCAGAGCTTTCTCTTCTCCAAGCTGAACCCCAACTCTCTCAGCCTTCACAGGAGAGGTGCTCCAGCCCTCTGATCATCTTTGTGGTCCTCCTCTGGACTCACTTCAACTGCCCCATGTCCTCATTATGTTGGGGTCCCCAGAGCTGGACACAGCACTGCAGGTAGGGTCTCACAAGAGTGGAGTAGAGGGGGAGAATCACTTCCCTTGACCTGCTGGTCACACTTCTTTTGATGCAGCCCAGGACACGGTTGGTTTCCTGGGCTGCCAGCACACACTGCTGGCTCATGTTGAGTTTTATCTTAACCAGCACCCCCAAGTCCTTCTCCTCAGGGCTGCTCTCAATCCATTCTCTGCCCAACCTGTAGTTGTGCTTGGGATTGCGCCAAGCAATAATGTTTAATTATTAAGAAGTCATTATTTTACTGTATATTAGTTTTGATCACACTCTTGATTAAAAACAAATTAAATGCTGAAATAGCATTTGGCTAAAGACATTGATTAATTTTAACAGATGGTATCTGCTCTATTTTGTTTTCCTTATGGATTCAGTATTTGAGGGTTGGGTGGAAGTGGTAGCCTCAGAATAAAACCCTTGGAATAATAAATATTTTTCAACGAGTATTCCAAGTTTTGTTATCATGTGTTCTTTTTCTTATGATTAATATATGTATACGTGTGCATAGCTCTCTCTATAGGTATATGAAAAATCAAAAATACGTGTGTTGTTTGTTTTAACAGATTGGACAACTTGCTTTTAAAGGCATGAAAAGACTGAACCGAATCCAGTCTATAGTTTTCGAGACTGCCTACAACACAAATGAGAACATGCTAATCTGTGCCCCCACTGGAGCTGGGAAGACTAACATTGCTATGCTGACAGTCCTTCATGAAATTCGCCAGCATGTCCAGCATGGTGTTATCAAAAAGGATGAGTTTAAGGTAGGAGTTTAATGAACCAAGTAACAGCTTTTTAACTTACACGGTAAAAGCCGTTATATTTCATATATGGAAAATGAAATCAGGAAGTTTTCAAGGGTACAACGCTTTTCCAAGTCAAAGATAAGGCTAGTTTTGATTTAGTTCATTATTGTTAAAGCTATTCTTATTTGTGTTCTAGAAATCTTATTTGAGAGTAAAAAGCTATGCAAAGGCATTTAGCTTTGGTGCAGAACCAATTTTCAAAGTGATGAGGCTGTATAAACAAAATCCATTGTCCTTTAAACAGCTGCACACTTATCCAACAAAGATAACTACTTTTCATATATCACTATTAAGATTTTTCACTGTAAGCGCCTGGCTTCATATTTCACAATAAATTGTGATTTGTAATGGTTGCCATGAAACAAACGACATTGTGGGGTTTGCTCATTTATCAAGCGAGTGTCCTTTTGGTGCAGATTGTGTATGTTGCTCCTATGAAGGCTTTGGCAGCTGAAATGACAAATTACTTCAGCAAGCGTCTGGAACCACTTGGCATTACTGTGAAAGAGTTGACTGGTGATATGCAACTGTCAAAAGGTGAAATTCTGCGAACACAGGTATGCTTAATATTTTAATATGTTGGTCTCTGTGTATATTCATCTCTCTTCATAGGTATGTTGGTCTTTTTTTAAAAACTTACTGTGAAAGTATTTGTGAAGCAGCTGAAATGTTATTACTGAGTCTTTAATTACATTGGTGATGTTCTAAAATGTGTCTTTTGATTCAGTGATTAAAACACTAATGCATCTGAAATATCTTAAGCACTGGCCTCGTTTAAACTTTTCGGTTTCTCCCATTTAATCTTATTACTACGGTGCCCTGCATCCATATAACCTGTGTATAAAATCTTACCTGATTTCCAGCTTGTGACCCTTAGTGGTTTGTACCTCTGCCCTTTCAGAACTATAAACCAAGTGGTGTATGTATGTGTTTGCGAGAACCTAACATTCCAAATTTCAGATTTGATGTTCTTTGATAATAACTGTGTGTGAGAAGTTGAAGGTCTTGTCTGCAAATGGTAAATTCTGAATAAATTTTAAATGCTGTAACAACGTTGTTACAAATATGTCAAAATAATACTTGCTTTTTCGTTTTTTTTAAAAAAAAGTTAATAAAGCTGTAGATTCCTGTTAATGACTGATCTTACTTTTACTTTTTAAGCACATATGAGGAAAAGGATAAGACATTGCTAAGTTAAATATTTGAACATTCATAGAATTTAATAAAATTTGCTTTTTGAACCTCATAAATCATATTGCATAAAAGGTGATTTTTCTGTTTTAGCAGATACTTCTTGTTACATTTATTTCAGGTAAATCCTGTTTGTGTAAGTGAAATACAATTTTTCCAAAATATTGAGATATTTTTATATGTGTTCTTATATAAGATTCCTTATAATTATTCTTCCTCCTACTTGGTCCAAGAGACAGAATAAGACTTGGTTGTGTTCTCAATATAAACATTTATAAATCTAAGTGGTAGTAATTATCAATTCAGGTGAGTTATATTTTGCCAGTCTTATCTTCGATGTATTTTACATGTTTATGATAAGACTAGAGAGAACCCTTCACATGACAAGAAAAATGTTTATATGTAATTAATAATAAAGAGGAGCACAAAATTTGGGTTTACAAAGTAATAAACTTATACATATGGACTTCTAATAATTGAAGTTAATTACATACACCAAATTACAGTTTAAAATATTTTTTTTTTCACAGTACTTTTCAGCTAGGGTACGTAATCAAGTAGGTCAGAGATTTAATAGTGAGAGAGCATGTGTAATCACTGCCAAAACTGAAGTGACAGTGGAAAAGCCTACTCTGAATGTAACTACAAAGTTTGATGAGCAGAATAAATGTAGAATGGAAAGTGCTATTTTCTCCCCTAGTTTACAGCATAATTCATAAAATCTCAACTCATTATTAAAGCACTGCTTACATCCGCTAAAGAAGTAAGGAAAGAAGAAAAAAAATATTTCAGTCAAAATTACCATTAGTAGCATAATTCTTCATTTTATTTTGGGGAAGAGGCTATAGTAGCTTTATGTATAAAAATCAAAAAGAAATGGCAAGGGGCAGACCTAGGTAAAAATCAGGTGTTTTCCTGCTATGGACTCATCTCATTGCTTTGAAATTACTTTTTTTTTAATCTGAAACTTACTCATCTTCAGAGGATTTCTACAGTTTCATAGGTACTTCGTAGAATAGAAACACTAATCGGAAGTGTAGAGTGTTTGTAGTTCCTAAACTTTTTGGGGGAATGGAGATGGAAAAAAAATGGTCTCCAAAAGAGGAAAAATTTGGAAACCATTATGTTATTTGTGACTCAAAATTTAGTTCCTAGATATTAAAGCATTGATTAATTACAGTTTTGCTTTTGCATCAATGATAATTTTACTTCTTTGTTCTTCAACACATTGGAAAGATTGAAAAGGCAAATACATGAAGTAAAAAAAATTCTGGGACTGCGAAGTATGCAATTTTTTAATTTTCTTTTTGTTTGATTTAGCTAGGCAGTTTTTCCTTATGATTAATCAGAATTGTAGGAGGTGCAGAGGTAACCGATGTAATTGCTGCTGCTGTTCTTGCAGACTCAAGCCCAGCAGTAGGCTTTGTTTTATCCCTGCTCATCAAAGTGCACAGAAAGTGTGGAGCCTTATTATAAACTGAGGAAAGGGCATGCACTTCTGCTGGATCTTCCTTTTTGCTCTTTGCTATATTGTTTCTTATGAAAAGCCAATGAACTTCCTTCCAACTACACACTTAAAGCACCTTGTCCAAGCAGGTTTCTTTCATTGCTTTTTACCCTGTATTAAATTGATTCTTGCTTCAAAACTTTATTTTACTTGTCAGCCTCTCTAATGTATACTTTTCTCAGACAGGAATATTCTGATACGTGTTGCTGCTGTATTTATAGTTTCAGAGTTGCTTTGCCAATAATTACCCTGCTTTCTAGCTTTTGCTAGTGTAATAGATGAAGTGCATGTGTTTAAAGCAGTTTTTCCCTGTAAGAATTAATGTTAGAGCAGGTGGATGCAGGCACACAATTTAATTACGTTATGTATAGTATGGGGGATAAAAGGCAGGAGTGGGATCATCAACTAAAGTAGACGCAGGCATTTCAGGTTGGATTATTGTTTCAAAAGATCTCAGCTGATTCTTTTGGGACACTGAAGACTTGATATAAATCTTCTGTGACAGTTGTCTTCTGCCTCTTTTCTGAGCAGTTACGTTTTCACCATCTTCATGTTCATCCTCAGGTGAATCAAATCAGTCACAATGAAAGATGTGAAAATGAGGGGATTGTCAGGCATTAGCTGGAAGTAGCACTGCAGTGACAGTCCTGATAATTTAATTAATCCTTTTCATCCTTCATCCTTCATTCTTTGCCTGTGTGTATTTAAATATGTTTTGCAAGTCATTACATGCATCTGTTATGCTTATTCTGATGAGGAGAAATTGCTTTTTCTGACAAATTGCTAACTGTCTCACTTCACAGGAATCCACCCTTAATGTATAGTGGGCTCTGTCTTGATTAGTTTTTCTACAAATATTTTTCAAAGATGAAAATACTACCACCCCAAAAAAGAAGTAATTAATATTTTTGAGCTAAAATGGGTTAAAATTTCATTCATTTAATGATGGAATAAAATCTTCTAAATGTTTTTAAAAGATATGCCCATTAAAAAGGTCTGTAGCACAATATTTCAGAAATAACCTTCTCTGTGCTTTCCATGCTGTCATTTATATTCATCCAGATGGCATCATGTCTCTTGCTGCTCCATACTCTTATGATATTATACATGAGACAATTTTACTTCCATGTCATTCCATACTATACTTTGAATATTCATTAACAGTACTGTGGTTCCAGCATGTACTTCAGAAGCCAAGCTTTCAAAAAAAATTTATTTCTAATTTTACCAATAATATAAAAATACCAATAATGAAATTGCCTTAAAAAGAAAAATCAAAATAATTGTTTTATTGACTCCTCAGTCTTCTAACCTTCTCCCCATATCTTGTGCAGTGAAAGCCACAGCAACTACTTATCTCACAGTAAGATGTGGGATGCGCATTAGAACTGTAAGATGCAATTTCCCTTCATGTTTTTGTGAAAAGGAGTAAGTGTAAACATTTAACATGTCACTTTCAGACAGAATAGTTCCAGGGTCTATTACCAAATAATTTGTAGGTAATAAGTGCTTCACTGAACCTGGGAATAGTAGAAAATAAACTTCTTGTACAAATAAATAACCTTTGCTATTGTACTGGTTCTTTTAGAAAGTTTATGTTACATTAGTAAAGCTTCTTTCATAGTCTAAGTAAAGATACACTAACTTCTTGCTTCCATTTCCTCATTAGAAAACAATCTAAGTAAGTTTAGGTCCATACAGTTGAAACCTTTCCTACTGGCTCTATTCTAGGCATGTTTGTATACTGACATAGTATTATCTAGGAAATTGATACTTAGTCTTAAATCACTAATGATATTAAACATACTTTAGCCATATTCTGTTGTTTGGTAAGTTGGTTTTGGTATGTTAATGTTTAAATGGAAAATATTCATGAGTAATACATTGTGAATTTTGCTAGCATTTGAGATAAGATGAAGTGTTTTGTTAGAAGGCAATGGATTATTTGGGTGGCTGTTCTTATGGACTGTTTTGAGTGTGCATATATTTTCTTCACTGAAAGAGTTATCAAGCGCTGGAGCAGGCTGCCCAGGGAAGTGATTGGGTCACCATCCCTGGAGGTATTTAGAAGATGTGTAGATGTGGTGCTTAGGGACATGGTTAAGTGGTGGACTTGGCACCGCTAAGTCAACAGTTGAACTCAATGATCTTAAAGGTCTTGTCCAACCTAAATGATTCTATGATTCTTTATATAGCTACTCAGTCTTTGCTTGATACAGTCTAGAAAATGGTGTCACTCAACTTTCAAATCAACTTGAAGGCTCTCATATCAATTATCTTTAACCTTGTTTGCAGCAAATATAGTAATAATAGTTACCTTTTAAAAGTTTGGAGAATACAACTGGTATTGGAGCAGTATAGATTTATAATGTAATCACCAATTCTGAAGAAGCTGTCCTGCACTGGGCACAGTGTGTTGTAAGCTGTTGAGTAGCATGATGCCTTAATTTGTACAAAGCGATGGTAGACTCTAGGGAGCTGCAGAAATGTCTTCTGGCCTTAACGATTATTAACTTTTAAGGGTAGTAGGCGTCAAAAAACACATAAGCGAGAATTTCTCTTTCATGTGTTTTACATACATAGCACAAACCAAAATTAAGGTCCTTGGCATAGCACAGTGAAAATTTATCAAAATTTCTTTCACCTCTATAAACTTAAAAGTAATTTAAAAAATCATCCTGTTCAAGATTTTTTGTTTTCTTTTTAAGGAAAATTATTTTACTGTTCTAGTGCATCTTCAGTTACTGTTAATATTCCTCACCCTTAAACTTGTGCCTCAGCAGATTTGTATGAGATGTGTTGTACTACAGTCCTTGTCAACAGCTAGCATCCTAATTCAAATAAGTATATGTAAGTGAGACTGATGTTTCAAAGTTGAAATAATTTTTCTATCATGTATTTGCTTTATTTTGTGAGTCAGACCTGCAGATGTAAGTCAAACTTCTTTTATTGGTCCTATGTCTCTTGCTTTGCCTTGAAGGGTGCCAGACTGTCGCAAGCCTTACTCACTACAGGTATGTCTTGGTGTTAGGGCCAGATTATCAGTGCTTTCTGTGCTGCTGAAATTATGTAGTAGTTAAAAACAAACCTGGTCAAGTTTTGAAAGCCGGCTAATTTCCCCAGTCTATAAATCTCTATATATCTCTCTTCCTTCCTTCTCATATTTTTGGAGTTAAAGGGATTCAGAGAGCAAGAGAAGGAAACTTACTGTCTTTTAAATAAGTATGAGAGGAAAATGAATCAAACTATCATTGTGTGAATAGTCCTGATTCTGTCACTTAATGAACTATTGAACAGTATTGTTTTTAAATGTCTTAGAACATAGTTTTACTTTTTTAAATAGAGGAAAGTATTTTCATTTTTGTTTTTCTGCTTGTTGATCAAGAAACTGATTTTACAGAAAGCAACGCCACTAATTTTAAATGTATTTTTGGATTTTTCATAGCATTTACATAGTACTATAGTGGTTCAAGGTCTGCAACAAGAGATTTGTACATTTACTGAACTGCAAGGCTGTGCCTCTCAATGTGGACCTGGCCAGCCTTCACAGAAACAGATGTTTCTAAAAGTTTTGGGTTTCTGCAGGCCTGTCTTATTCTGACATGGATTTGATAAAAATCAGTTGCATGCTGATTAAAGAAAGGAAGCAAATGGTGTATCTGACCTTAGTCTTGCTTTCAACCTAAAGTGCTTCTAAATGTTTCTCCTGAATGCGGATAGGAAGTGGGAAACCTGGAGCAGCATTTGCCTGTTTAAAAAATAAAAGCACCTGCTATCTTTTGTATTTTTCACAATTCTGAAAAGTTCCAAGATGTTCGAACAAATCACCTTCAAAGCTGAAATTTGTTTACTCTAGTGTCCTGCATCAGTGAGGCATGAAGTGAAAGATTAGACTTTTTATCCATGCAGCTCAGTTTAAATAAAAAAAAAGGGGGGGGGGAGGTGGAGAAAGGCCTGCTAACCCTGACTTGCATCCTCACTTAGAAAACGAGCAGCTAGCTGTTGTGTTTGTTCTCTGCTCGTTAGTCTGTGTAAGCTAAAGTCACGTTGCTTTCAGAGTTGATTCTTAGTGTTGCTCAGTTTATGTAAAAATTATTTTAACGTTTGCTAGGAAACCATTCTTCAAAGCTTTAGGTTTGAGAAGTGCTATCAGTTACATGTGCCAAGTGCCAAACATGTTGAACAGCTTAAAAATATGAACGATTTCCAAGATCTCAATTAAGGGGAAAAAACAAAACAAAGCCAAAAAAAGCCAATAACATATCAGAGTGTCTTTTCATCACCTGGTGAACACATTGTGCTAACTTTTGGGGTGTCTGTGCCCAGACTCTTGCAGTGGGGCCCTGCAGGTGTCAGACACAGCTAGTTCCAGCCGGCTCCAACCCACCCACCGCGGGGCACAGCTCAGCCCCGCAGCCACCATGGCGGCCTCTCTGTAAAAGTGTGTTTAAGAAAGGGTAAAAACACTGTGGATCAGTTGAGAGAGGAGAGAGGAAAAACATGCCAACGGCATCCTGGCCTGCATCAGGAATGGTGTGACCAGCAAGGAGTAGGGAAGTGATCATCCTCCTGTACTCAGCCCTGGTGAGGCTGCACCTCGAGTACTGTGTCCAGTTTTGGGCCCCTCAATATAAGAAGGACATTGAGCTGCTGGAGCATGTCCAGAGAAGGGCAACAAAACTGGTGAAGGGACTGGAAAACAAGTCTTATGAGGAGCAGCTGAGGGAACTGGAGTTGTTTAGTCTGGAGAAGAGGCTGAGGGGAGACCTGATCGCTCTCTACAACTACTTGAAAGGAGGTTGTAGTGAGGAGGGTGTCAGTCTCTTCTCCCAAGTAGCAAGTGACAGGATGAGAGGGAATGACCTCAGGTTGCATCAGGGGAGGTTTAGGTTGGATATTAGGAAAAACTTCTTCATGGAAAGAGTAGTGAGGTGTTGGAACAGACTGCCCAGAGAGGTGGTTGAATCACCGTCCTTGGAGACATTCAAAAAACGTGTAGACGTGGCACTCCAGGACATGGTCTAGTAGGCAGGGTGCTGTTAGGTTGACGGTTGGATTTGATGATCTCACTTGATGATCTTGGAGGTCCTTTCCAACCTTAGTGATTCTATGATTCTATGTGAGAAACAGCCCTGCAGACACCAAGGTGAAAGCAGAAGGAGGGGAGGAGGTGCTCCAGGGGATGGAGCAGACACTTCCTTGCTCCATGGAAGAGGCCATGGTGGAACAGATATCGACACTGCAGCCCTGGGCGGACCTCACACTGCAGCACGTAGATGGTGCCTGAAAGGAAACTGTGGCCCATGGGGAGCCCATGCAGGAGCAGGCTCCTGGCAGGAACTGTGGCCCGTGGAGAGGAGCCCATGCAGGAGCAGGGTTATCCGGGCAGGAACCGTGACCATAGAATCGACCCATGTTGGAGCAGTTTGTGAAGGACTGTATCCTGCAGGAGGAACCCACTATGGAGCAGGGCAAAAGCATGAGGAAGGATCAACAGAGACAAAAGGTTATGGACTGACTGCACCTGCTGTTCCCCATCCCCTTGGAGGTTGAGGAGTTGGGAACAAAGCAGTGAAGTTGAGCTTGGAAGAAGGGAGACTAGGAAGAAAGGGGTTTAGGTTTTGTCTTTGTTTCCTCACTATTGTATTCTATTTTTAATTTGCAGTAAATCAAATTAATTTTCCCCACATCAAGTCTGTTTTGTCCATTACAGTGATTGGTAAACGACCTTCGGTCTTTATCTCGACCCATGAGCTTTTCCATCTTATTTTCTGCCCCTGTCCAGTTGAGGAGAAGTGAGAGAGTGGCTGGGCATCTGGCAGCCACCAAGGTCAGCCCACCACAACTAGTTTTAGTTTTGGATTTTTTTTAAATAACGTTGCTACTTTCACTGAAATTTTACTTTTGGTATTTTAAATCCAAGAGAAATATTTTGTTAGCTTATTGCGAATTTTATTAGGTTATTTTTCTTTTTAACTTTAGCTAGCTATTTGTACTAGAAATGAGAGTAGTTTAGAACAAAAGGGCAATTCTTATTGAAGAGCATGAGTAATACAACAGTACTGATAGTGTTGTTGAAAACACCAGTGTTGCAAATGGAAAGAGAATTTGTATTTGCCGATGCAAATGCAGCTTACACATTTGTCGGATTACTGAACAGAATGCTTTTCTTGAGGAGAGGAAATAGCCTGAAGGACTGAATGTATTTTGACATCTTGAAGATTAGCTGATTAATTGTACTTGTGATGGCAAGGCAGAAGTGAGAAGTGAAGCAGAGACCACAAAAGCATCAGAGCTGAATAGGGCAAGTAGTTCTGAGAACAGCAAATGGCATCAGGACCTTTGAGTAATATGGATGATCACTCTGATAGATTCTGTCAGCTGATAGATTCTGATATTAAGTCATGAAGGCTTTATTCCCTATTGGAATCTGATACTAATAAAATGGAATAATGCTTTTTTCTTAAGTTCTTATCTGCAATATAAAACTAATCAAGTCTGAAACTATTTGAAGCAAAAGAGGGCTGTAAACTTAAGGTGCCTTCTGTTTCATCTACAGCTTAGTTTTTCTGACACTCTTTCTCATTTCCTGTGCTTTAATAAGGTATAGGGATGCTTCTAGGTAGAAGTAAATAGAGAACTTGATCCCTGCTACTTTCCTGTTCCTGTGGAAATACGTAAATTTGGTTAATTTTTGTTCATTGTATTCTATGATATTCTGCTATATATGTTTCCTATTTCATGCATAAACAAAGCCCACTGTTAGAAGCTGAATGTGCAAGTATAGTAATTAACCTTATGTGTATAGTAAGTACATGAGAAAGTGATTCTCTACAGTAGTTACTCATTTACATACTACTTTTAAATAAATAATACCCACCCATTGTGTGCACTTTTATGTTTATGTGTAACCAGAAATGAGTACAGCTTTACATTACGAAAAGGGGATAGAAGATGACAGAGTGTTTGAAATCAAAGGGGCTTTTTCTGCACTTGGGAATTGGCAAAAAAAAGTAGTGATGACAGAATTATCACTAAATCATGTTAGACATGAAGGGTTTCTTTTTGACTGCTGGACCTATTTAACTCTGAGCCACATAAGGAGATTGAATTGTGATAAATGGCATAAATCCATGTCAGCAGTACTTTCCATGTCCGGTTCTTCCAATAAAAAGGTTTTTCATACAAAAGAAAAATCTTGAAAAACAGGATTTGGTGCTGTGGATTTATGTTTTAAACACCATTTTTCTTGCCATTCTCTGACCATTTCATAGGTTTTGGTAGGAATTAATGAGTTCTGTGGAGGTGGTCTTTCAGGGAGCAGTTATAAAGAAACACTCTTAAGCATTAATACTGTTATTTTATTAAATAGTGTGGTAAAAAGACCACCTAGCCTGGCTTGATACACATTGAGAATCTGGAAACTGACTATTGAACCTATATATGCAAAAATGTAGTAAAACAAATACATGGCTAAGAATTTGGCAGATGTACATGATCAGCATAGGCAAAAATAAGTTCACATTTCAGTTACCACCAAACCAGAGAAGAATTGAAATGACTTCCTGATTTTTGTGGGCTTTGCAACATGCCCTTAATTGCAAGTAGGTTGGCCTTTTGATTACATGTATAATGCTAAAATGTATAAAATTACATTACATTGTGACATTAAAACTTGGAAAAGTATTGCATTTCTTATTCTTCCCAGAGTCTTATTTCCCACAAATATGTTTCTGTTTCTAAACTGTCTGTGTTGATAAAGTAGCCCTCAAAATGTCTTGATCAGTAAGGTAACTATCAAACAAAATATATAGGAACTTTATTTCTCACTTTCCTTTACGTAATGCAGGGATGTCATCTTACATCTTACGATGCGCATCACTGTACTCGTACAAAAATGTTTCAATGTGGTGACCAAGAATTATTGACTTTTTAAATTCAGAATATTAAAAGCTCTTCTCCCTTAATAACTATTCTCAGGCTATCTTATTGTACTGCATTTTAACAGAAATGTAGGAGAACACCTTTTTTTTTTTTTTTAGATTGACATTGTTGATTTTTATCCTATTCATATTACCGTAGCATTTTGCGAAAACTGTATGAAGTGCTTACACTGAAAAATTACATAGAATATGCAATCTAAAGTGCCTTTGAAGGAAGATAATACTATTTTATTTTTCCATCTCATGGTGCTTCATCACTGTCTAATCTCTTTCTCCTTCTCCAGTATATTTTGTCCATCCCTGTAGCTGCTTACTCTGATGTTAGTCTTCTGTAAGTGGCCTTCATCTCCAATTAAATGCCATTGGGGTTTTTTGCTTGCATTTGTTGAAAACACCTGTATTACTGCTGACTTCAGATGCCAGTCTGTTTCCTTCCAGGAGCAGAGTGGTTCTTTGCTTAGAAATTTTGGATGCATTAGATGCAATAAAAATTTTGGTATGAGGGGGTAAACTGCCGTGAAGTGGCCATCAGAAGTGATCCAGAAACAATAACGCTCACAGATAAAGAAGAGCCCTTTTCAAGTTGCTCATTTCAAAAGAAGAGTTGAGCCTGGTTAATATTCCCCCTTCTGCTATGCCTAGAATGAAAAGTAGGGCTGAATTCTATGCACACCCATGGCTTCAGGAGCAGAATATTCTCTTTTGATCAGCGTTTGGACTGGGAGATATAATTTATCAAGAGGACATCAAAATCTAGTACAAAAAAGGAAAGTGTAAGGGACATGCCTCTCTCTTTCTGAGAAAACTTCCAGTATATTTCTCAGTAGTACAACGTTGCTGAATGAAATTTCAGAGGGAAATTTTCTAAGTTATGTACTATTTAAAATGAAAGTCTTTCTTCCTTTAAATGAGGTAAAAAATCTACCTTGTAAATGAGAGAAATATACCAAAATGTTTAGAACATAAATGCTTGCTCAAGTGTATGACTGAATCAGGAAAGATCAAAATCTTTTTGTGCAGAAGAATTTCTGTATCCCAAAGTCATCTTCATTTCACACTGTCATCACCATATGGATTTCATTTCAGAAGACTTCATGGTCTGAAAACTAAAATCTTGCTCCCTGCTTTATTGTCCATACTATCTTCAGGGCAAATTGTGAGTGTTGTTCTTTAAAAAAAA
>VWZZ01008405.1:252451-312524 GCA_013399095.1 Psophia crepitans | reverse complement strand
AAAAAAAAAAGACAAACAAACCACCAAACCGTCACTATCCAGGATCTCTTTCAGGCAGTGAGACTCAATGGGACTCCACAGACTGTTACACATCCTTTTCTGTTTTACTTTTTAACTTTTTTTCTGAAATGTTAAGTGTATTTCTTAATTAATGTTTAGTTCTGAAAGCAAGACTATTAAAATCAGAGGGGATGTGTCTTTGCACACAATCAAATACTTACTGTATTGTGTTTCAAGATTTGAAGTACTGGGGTTTTTAACATTCTTGTCTTGTCACTCTCTTCACTGGTAAGCAGTTTGCACTCCCAGTTGATACTAGTCTGGTCACCAGTTAACACCCAGGTCCTCAGCTGGGCTGAATTAATTTACATCAGCTTCTGGAGAGAGACAGAATCCCAGAAGGGTTTTGATGGATGAGCAGAAGGAAAAAAAAAAAAAAAAGCTAGTAATTTTTCTGAGAGTATCCTCTTTAGCGATCCAAAATAGGGAATAACAGCAGGGAATGAAGACATTGTCTGGATTAGGTGAATTTGCATTGACCTGAATCTGGAACTGGAGACAATGCTTGGAGCCTTCTCCCTTCCAGGTTGGTTGCATGCCCGTAGTGGCACTATTCCCCCTCAGCTCACCTCGGGAACAAGCTTTCAGTTTGTTAGCGTTGTAATGCCCTTTGTTGACCCTTTAAAGACAAGGAAGGAGTTTTTCCATGGGTGCCATTTTTATGCAGTATACAGTTTTGCCGCAGTTTTCTTCTTCCCTTACACCAGCTTGGGGAAATAGTAAAGCAGGTGAAAAAAATTTGTTATGCAACAGAGAGGCAATTTGGGGTCTGTAAAGTTAATTCTTTCACAGAATTCTTTCGCCCTCAAAAATAAAGGCAGTAAACTGTTACTTCACATGTAGGACTCTTGGTTGTCTCTGATGATGAAAATGATTAAGAAAGAATTGAAGCTTTGCTTGTGTAAGAGATTTCTGCATAACTTCTCAGTCAGTTCAGTTAATAAACTTGTTGCTTAATTTAATTGTTGTCTCCATTCTTTCTTTTGTTTTTGTTGCTGGGACAGCTGCCTTGCTTTCTGAAGCCAATGTTACCTACCTGTGCTTTTAGCATTATACTTTCTTTTTTAATTTTTGTTTTTGTATTACTCTTCCAATACCCTAGTGGGTTCTTGAAAGCCCTTCTGATTTACTGCTCTCCCATTAATATATATGCCTATGACAGCTAAGATTTTGCCAGAGGGGAAAAGGTACTTATACATCATCAAACAGTAGCAGTTTGAATAAAAAATAGTAGTCCTTTATAAGGAACTGGAGGTGCTGGCTATGACCTAAATTAATTTCTAGATTTATGACAGAATCCATCTTGATTTTACTAAAGTCAGGTTTCCATGCTTCAGAAATTAGAATCACTGCTTTAAGACATTCATTTACATTTTATTTGAAATAATTTATTTTTCAAATAGACAGATATAGTGGTTTATTATACTACATGCCTACTTGCTTGCTGTTATTGCATAATCTGTAGAATTTTAGTACAGCCTTTGAGTAACCCACTTTATGTTTAATAATCAAATGCCACATACTCTGATAAAATGTGTAATTGACTGGCATTCTTTGGTATGACTCACTTGGCTGAAATCTCTACTTAGATGGAATTTGAAGGTGGGAGTTAATTTTTGTTTTAACAGTAAAATCTAGTTGAAATGATGCCAAATAAAATTACAGTAATTTTGAACAACAGGAAAAAAATTGTTCTATGTGTTCTGTAGTTAAAGGATATAGGGTTTTGTGTGTAATTGCATTCTTGGTTGTGTGTTCATTTTTATTGGAAGTAATTATGTTCATGCCTGACTTGGCTGCATTTCCTACAAGTTTAGAAAAACTGTTTTGAAACCAAAGTTTTGAGTGTATTTTCTTTTTTATTTTAATGAACTTAAACTCTTTGGTATTGTACTTCAGCACTTATATGAAAATATATAAATATTTAATTTTGATGAAGAGCCCATGCTATAAGTATATACTTTTTTTTCCCTCCAGTGCACACATTTTTCATTTACTTTAAGCTTTATCAGAATAAATTCAGTTTTAATATATCTGTACTTGAAGCACTTGCATTAATCACTGTCTCTGCAGAAGTTTGATATTCCAGTGGAACTTTAAAAGTACTAGTGTACAAATGTAAGAAAAATAATTGTGTTTTGGATACACCATTGATCCAGACTGCAACTGAATATATTGAGAGGAATGCTGTTGCTCTTTGATTTTGTCACTAAGACCAACAGTGTCACCTGCAGGTGAATCAAGTAGATTTCTTAATTTTTCAAGTAAAAAATCTCAGACACACAAGATTAGTTACTTTTTGAAAATGGGGAGATCTAATTCAGTAGCTTTCCAATTAATATCTTAAGTAACTTTTGCTGCTTCTTTCTGTTGTTAAATTAACTGCAAACGTCATTCAAAATATTTTGTTAAGAAGTGCTTGCTAAAGAAATTTTGAAATCAGTCTTTAATGTGTATAAAAGATGCTTGTTCAGAATATTCTGCCCATTTTCTATTTAAAATTGAGTGACACTGAAAGTGCATGTAATTTATGACAAAAATTTCATTACTATATATGTTTTTATAGCGGTAAAAATGCATAGTTTATCAAGGATTCATCTCAGTTGATTGTAGTAGAATATTGCAGAAGTGAAGATGAAGTAAAATGTCAAAAGTATTGCATTTGGATTAAAAAAATCAATCTAATAAACACTTCTGAAATTTGTATATGTAAAAGTTTGGTCTTAGATTATTGCATCTGTTACTTCAGTACAACAGGTATTATTGATGCCAGCATTTTTCTTAAAGTGGAATAGCAATTTATGTTAAGAGAGAGGGGACTACTTTTCGTCAGTCATTTTTTGAGGCTTCAGCATCTTCCTTTCTGTGCTGCCAGGTTTGTAATTAAATTAATTTAAAAAAAAAAAAAGTCACTTATTTCTTGACTTTTGCCTGACTGGGGACTGGCTGAATCACATTGTCATGACCTTTACATGAAGGATTTTCAGTTGTATTATTACGTTGATGTCATCATTCAGCAGCTACTGAATCACATATGAGTTGCAGAGCACTTGTAATGTTTTAAGCTACACTCTGAATACTAGCGACATTGTCAGAGAGGCTTCTGTGTCATACAGATATGTGATTGTGGGAAGAAGCACGCTTGGTTGGAGCTGCTAAGTTGCTCTCTCCCACTTCTGCAATAGAGTGCTGAAGCTCCTGTGGGGAAGCTGCCTTTGAGCTTTCTCTTCCTTTTATGTCACTCAGGTGGGAGATTGATACATAGATATATATGTGTGTGTGTGTGTCTTGTGGATTCTGAGCATGGAAAGATTTGAATAGCCTTGTGTAGACTGTCATGTGTTTGCTAGTCAGCTGTAGTATTTAGAGACTTCAGTGGTAAGTGGTTACCCTACTGTTGTGGTTTAACCTGGCAGGCAGCTAAATACCACACGGCCGTTCGCTCACTCCCCCCATGCAGTGGGATGGCAGAGAGAATCAGGGGGAAAAAAAGGTAGAATTTGTGGTTTGAGATAAAGACAGTTTAATAGTACAGAAAAGGAAGGGGATANCCCCCCAGTTATGTACTGAGCATGGCGTCATATGGTATGGACTATCCCTTTGGGCAGTTGGGGTCAGCTGTGCCAGCTGTGTCCCCTCCCAACTCCTTGTGCACCCCCAGCCTACTGATTTGCAGGGCAGTAGGAGAAGCTGTAAAGTCCTTCACTTCGTGTAAGCATTGCTTAGCAACAACTAAAACATCAGTGCGTTATCAGCATTATTTCCATCCTAAACCCAAAATACAGCACTATACCAGCTACTAGGAAGAAAATTAACTATTCCAGCCAAAACCAAGACACTTGCATGAAATTCAGTAGTAGATTAAGCCTATTTCTTGGGTCTTTACAGACACCAGTTTTGGTTTGTGGTGTTTTTTAGGGTTTTTTTGCCATTTAAGAAAATATTTTAGACAGTGACATCGAAAAATCAGGTATTACTTGTTCATGTCAAAGGCATAGTGCTAAGCTCAAGATTTCGTTGCTGCTCCTTCCACTTATTTGATCTTGTTTTCATGTGTTTCAGACAGTCCATCTTATTTAGCTGTATACTTGTCAAATTGTATTTACTGTTACATCTCTCAAAACAGATAAACGTTACATTCATTTGGTAACCTTGGTATTGGGGCAGGGAGCAGAGAGGAAAGTTCCTAATGTAGTAGAAAGTTTCAAAGACTTCATTCAGTTCTGTGCTAATATGCAAATATTGTAGATTGAGTATTATAACTGTAATAAGTTCAGTTCTGCACTTCAGAAAGTGCACTGTGTGTAAGGGTATAATATGTGTGATTATTAAAGAAAATGGTCAAGTGTTGAAAACTGCACAAATAGCATGTTACTGCAATATTTTCCACAGTTCTTTGTAAATCCCTTAATGAGAATATGGTACTAATGAGTTCAATAAGCTACTTCAGTATTTTTTAATCTAGATGAAAAATTCAAAGACTTTCAGACTTCAGGAGTCTCTAGTGATCTTGCAAACTTGTTATTCCTACTTAATGCCTCCAAGCTCAAGAGTGGTTCATCCTGATGAGTACGAAGTCAAACAAGAGTGGCAGGAGGCCTGCATGACTAAAAGCAAACCCCAAAAAGGAAGTGTGCAAGAGGTGGGTGCAGGAGCAGGTGACCTGGAAGGATTGGAGTTGCTGTTAGAGCATGAAGGGACAGGGTTAGGTAAGCCAAAGCCCAGGAGCCTGCATGAGCGGCAACAAGACAGACTTCTGTGGGTGTATTATCAACAGCAAAAGGAAGACTGGGAAAAAACACTGCTAAATGGGGCAGGGGACCTGGTGACAAAGGACATGTAAAAGGCTGAGGTACTTAATGTCTTCTTTGGTTCAAGCTTTATTGTTAGGACTGGCTTTCAACAGTCCCAGGCCCCTCAGACAAATGGGAAAGAGAAAGAGAGAAGGAAAATGTAACACTTGGTGGAAGAAAGTCAGGTTAGGGAACATGCAAACAAACTGAGCATAATAGAAGTCAATAGTATCTGAGGAGATTCACGCACAGGTCCTGACGGAGCTGGTCAAAGTCATCATGAGGTCATTCTCAGTTATCTTTGAGGTCATGGTGATCCTCTGTTATGGGACAGAATGCACCCTCAGCAAATTTACAGATGATACAAAACTGAGAGGAGTGGTTGACAGACCAGATGGTTGTACAGTCATTCAGATGGACCTTGACAGGCTGGAGAAATGGGTCAGCAGAGGTCTCGTGAAGTTTCAGAGTTAAACACCATGTTCTACACAGGAGTGGGAGAATAATCCTAAACACTGGTCCAGGCTGGAGGCTAATAAGCTGGAAAGCAACTTCCCAGAAAAGATACAGATGTTCTGGCAGACAAAAAATTTAACGTGTGTCAGCAATGTCCCCTTCAGCCTGGGCTGCATTCAGAAAAATGGTGGGAGTAGCTCGAAGGATGTGATCCTTCCCTTCCACTCAGCCCTGGTGAGACACATCTGGAGTGCTGGGTCCAGTTCTGGGACCCAGGACTCTGTTCCTATGAGAGGAACAGAGGCATACTAGAGCAAGTCTGCAAAGAACACAAAGGTGATTAAGGAATAGGAACACAGACACATGGGGAGAGGCAAAGCAAGCTGGGGTCATTCCACCCAAGTATGAGAAGGCTCAGATCTGATCAATTCTGTACGCATATGTAAAGAAGACTGAGCCAGACCTCAGCAGTGTCCAGTGAGAGGACGAGGCAATGGGCACAAACTGCAATACAAGAAATTCTCTGTAAACATAAGAGGTTTTAATTTGTTAATTTTTTTTCCTGTGAGGGTTGCCAGACATCAGAAGTTTGTCTAGAAAAGTTGTGGAGTCTTCACCTTAGAGATACTGAAAAACTCACTGGACACAGTCTTGAGCGGACTCCTCTGGGTGACCCTGTCCTAAGCAATAGATCTCCAAAGGTGCCTTCTAAACTTACCCGTTCTGTGAAAATCAAGATTAGTCTATTTTGACGGAATTACCTATGCGATATTTACTCCATGTATCAATAATAGATGACCAAGGAACCATTTTAGACACTATTTTCCCTGTTGCAGCAGTCCCATATAATGATGAAGGATGACATTTTGTCAAACAAATTTCAGATTTTCTTTTCCAGTGATGGAAGGCTAATAAGCAATATGCTCTTCATATTTTTATATGTAAAATTGAGACTAAAAATCCTTAAAATACATTGTCTGAATGTTAAATTCTGAAGTACAATGAATCTTAATAAGTGATGATAAAGAATGCCTCAATTGAAGTTCTTAAATTAATCACAAAGAATCTGAAATTGAAGTACTTCATGATGTGAACTAACCGCTCATCTGCATTTGAATAATAAATTGATTTATTAAAAACACCAAATAAAATATTATTATAGGGTTTTGTCTCAGGCATTTTTTGGCACTGAAGATGTATCTTCAGTAAAACTTGTAGGAATATAATTTTCAAGAGAGTCTATTATCATTAATATTTTATCTAGAAAGAACTTGGAAGAATGATTTACTTTGTTGGTTTTAATGGTCTTTTATAGCTGAAAAGGTTCTGTGCAAAAGGAATCTATGTGTCTTTAAAATTACTGAGTAACTGTTTTGCACTTCCAAATACTTCTTTAAGCACAGTAAATTTTACAGGATAAAAAAGCAGTCTGTTATAGTCAATGCAAATGATGCATTAAGTTAGACCCTTCTCCCAGAGTACAATTTAAAGGTACTCAGAAGTCCAATTATCTTTGATTTAGATGTAAAAATTGCAGAATAACAGCTGTGCCTGCTGAGTGAATATTCCTCTGCAAAAAGATAGCTTATTTGAGTAGAGTTGAGGACAGGTTGCTCGGGGAATGTTTGCCTCTTTTGGCTCTCTTTCAAATTTATCTGCTTCTGGTCAGTTGAAAATGCAAGTAAATTACAAAACAGCATCAGAGTAGTGTAAAATTTATGTCCTCTAAGTTGTCATTTTGCATGTTACAGAATATTTTAAGTTGTTCAGCACTTATTGTGACCTTTGTGGAACAAAAAACACATTACTTCAAATTAATACTTACAAATATTGCAGATAATCTTGCTACATTTGCATTTAAAAGTACAGCTTTTTCTATACTACGTTACGGAAGTTTTAAAGAATCAGATACTGAAGAACCACTTTACATGCAATAACTATATTGAAATATACTCTAATTTACAATATAATTAGGGTATGTATTAGTATAAGGTATTGTTAGTATAACAGTAAAAGTATTATATTAGCATAGAATGTATAATAGTATATATTACAGCATATAGTATTAGCAGAGTATGTATTAGTAATATATTAAATTATTAACAGAGTGTAATTAGAATATATTAATTAGGATAAATGTTTAGAACTGAAATTTGAAAGATTTTTTTAAATTGAAGTTTTGAGGATGTTTACATTGGTGTGAAATAACATGAAGTGCAGTTATGTACATGAAGTTCATCTTAAACCTGTACAAAATACTGTGAGAATTAATCTAATTAATCTGTGAAAACAGATGTAATACATCTATTTCACTATTGATAAATATTGGTCTAATATGATCTTACAACACCGTGTTCATGGAGCTTTCCTAAACTTCCTGGTAAATCTCCTTCAGGGGGTTATCTGTCTTCACTGGTAGAAGATTTATTTTAAATTATTATTTTTAACAGACATCTATTTTCAACATAAATCCTACTCAAATTTTATTACCACCTTCCTTATCTGAATGCCTTTCTTCCCCAGCCACTGCTGTTTGCTTTTTGAAGACTCTTATAGTTGTAGTTATCTCTGTTCAGTCATGTTTATTTAGCCTAAGCATCAATTCATTTAAACTTTTCTTAAAGGTCATGCTTCATTTATGTTTAGTCATTCTCATTTTTCACTTCAGGACTCTCTCAGTTGGTTTGCACTTCTTGAATTAAGTTGCCCAAAACATAATGTATTGCCCCAAGGTCATGCTGCTGCTGAGCAGAGTGGAAGGTTTATTTAGCATGTCCAAGTAACAGCATTTCTGTTCCAAGGTTTCATTTCTTGCAGCAGCAGAGCATTTTTGCTTCCTATGCAGACTGCAGACTGCTCTGCTCTTTGTCTTTTCCCTGTCCAGCTACTGACTTGCCAGTTGTTTTACATCCTGTATGTGGTGAGATAATTATTCCTAAGGGTCAGATTAGTCTATTTTGGCTTTAACCAAGTAAAATTTAGGCAACAAGTCTAAGCAGGTTGCACAGACTTGTAGGGAGAACGCTATAGAGAAGAAACTCCTAAGGCCTGTTTGTACAAAGACGGGTGAAACGAACCAGCTAGAGGGAACCTGGGCAACTAGTTTAGATGGTGAATTTCTAAATTAGCAAGTGAGATTAGTGGTGCTCGGTGTAGAATCTTAAAATTGTAGTACTTTCCTCCATTAATACATATGTTCCTTAACTTCATAAGGCACTTATAAATTCTTGCTCCATCCTCCAATGCATTTACAGCTCCATGCAGCATAACAGCAATTGAAATTTTAGTGACTAGAATATTTAGTCTATCGTTAGGATTACCCACGAAAATATGCAATAGGATAGAGGTGGACAGGCTCCTGTGGAGCTCCATTTGATCTGACCCTTTCATTACAGCAACGAACTGTTGGTATTTCCTCTGAGTGCTTGCAGGATCCTGCTGAGATCTAAAGTATGTGCTAGTTTTTAGTTAGCGTAACCAGAGAATATAAATCTAACAGTCATACTGTAGGTCTGTTGCAATCACCTTCAACACTGGTTATACTTAATACTAGCATACATAATTTTGTCTGGAGTGTAGGTTTGAAAGGAAATTTCATGAAACTGCATTTGCATGAAAGCAAATGAATTGCTGTTTGGGTTGTCGTTCTGTGAATGGGTGTCATGAAGTTGACTCTTAACGCAATATCTGTTCAACGCCAGCATCTCAGCCAAACCAAGAAACCCTTCTCTAGTTTACAGTTAATATGCCTGCATCAGTGATTTGCATTGATTCTCAAAAGAACCTGGTTTGAGACAAAAAAAGACCTTAACTTGCTTCTGCTCACATAGAAACCTGTGAAAGAAAATAAAACCGTTGAGTAAAGATGTGTTAAAAAGGATACTGGGAATAAAATGCCAACGTCGCAGTCTAGTCTTTTTTCACATAATATTGGGTTAATCCACCTCTTGGGGTAATGCTTTACAGGAGCAGAACAGAGGGGGAAAAAACTGATCAGAAGCAACTGTTGCTTGAAGAACGGTTCCTCACTTTTAGAGAAATAAATAATGAGATGCAGGACCATTGTGATGAGCCTTAAAAGCCTGCCGCTATAAATATGCTAGAAAAACTGGTAGCTAAGGTAGTCTTTTATCTTTGTTTCCGAAAGTTGTGCAAACCAAGCCTAAAGTTTCCCTGTAGAACAGGGAAGGAATGACTTTGAAACCCTTTTCCTTGCAGCTTTGAGAGAGAAAAGAAAAAGGAACAAAGAAACAAACCACCAACCAAGCAACAATATTGTTGCTCAGAAACGTTAGTGTATTTCAAAAAAAATATTCTTGTACTTAGTTTTTCCTTGTAAATTCTTCTCTAACAAAGTATCAACTACCTTACAAACAAACTATAGGCCAAATATTCCTATAATTATCTTTAGAAACATACACAAATGTACTCTCTACTCATGTTTTGTTATTCTACTGTGTCTCTGTTCTATATGAAAAAGGGGCTGGGGGAGAAGAAAGTGCAAAATAACACAGTGAAGATTTGAAAACAAGCAGGCTGGATGCAGTGTCTCAAGGGAAAGGTTCTTGCTGAAAGTTGTCAGATCTGATTAAGGGAGCTATTGGCATCAATCAGAGCTGACAGTAGTATATCAGAGGTTAGTATAACTATAATTAGTGAACTGATTAACAGCACAGAGGAAAAAAGGGGTAATGTTTTTGGATCAAACTCCTTTAAAACATTTGAATCATTATTTAAACTTGGAGGCTGAGTGGCTAATTATATATTTTACGATGCAGGAGCTAAATTTCACAAAGCATGCAAGCTGTTCTTCTTCACTATGCTTGTTAAAATAAGGTTTGTACTGACTCTAAACAGGCTGTTTTTTCCTAGGGAAAAAAAATATGGAAAGCAGGTGCTCTTACCGTATTACTTCTCAGTACAGCTATCATGATCCTAATGCATATTGTTTTCCATAGTTTCTCCTCGGTTTAATGTAGCTACTCCACATGTAAAGCTTTGTATTCTTTAGGAAGAATATAAAAACCTTCAATGCTTTCACAATGGCAACAAAAAGCAGTTCTATCCAATTCATCAGCCTGGCTGGTTATACTGGGTTTGATTCCAATTACTTTTACTCTCAGTCTATTTTATTGATGTTTAAAAGTAGTGTTGGAGCTTATGAATTAATTTTGTAATCACTGGGACATCCAGGACTGTGCTGAAAGCATCAAATTTTAAATCTTAACGTATGAACTGACATCTGTTAATCGTAACTGCGAAACTGATTTATAACAAATAAAATAATGAAAAAATCAGTTCAGCAGTACATGTGAGATGTGTCATAAGGATCTTGCTCTGCAGAGGAGGTGTGCTGATATATTGTGAATCAGTTACCTGTTTGTTAGGTGGACTAGCGGGGTTCTGTAAAGGAGCTAAATCATCTTTAATTATACGAGTTCTTAGGATTAAGTTACAAAACATGCTGAACAAAGTTAAGTTTCTTCAGTTAAAAATTTATTTGCTATTTTAATGAGTGCTGCGTGGAAGCTCTTACCATTTTTGTTGTTCCCTTGTTGATTTCTAGACCTATTGTTGACTGATTATTGGTGTTAGCTTTGGTGGCTTACTAATTGCTGCTAATATGCGTCAATATAATGCATAGTCTTTCTAACAGGAAAAGCTCAATCTTTTATGTAGCTACTTTTTGTAAGTGTAGTCTTACTGAATGTTTCTAAGATACTTTTTTAAATATATGTGTATGTGCATATGTGATGCTGTATTGCCATTACTTTAGACTACAAATACATGTTAAGATTTGGTATAACATCATCTGTTCCCCCAAATGTGCACACTGCTCATCTGCGTATAATAGTATTGTAAGGAATCTGCTTTACTGGAGATATAATTCTGTTTTAACTGTATAGAACACATCATCAGATGGTTGTCTCTGATTTATGAAAAACTAAATATTTGTATTCGTTATTTATTACTTCCTAATTTCCTACCTCAAATTCTTGTTTTGAATTGCTGCCCTCTGCTTTACTTTCTATATGTTTATTCCACTCCCTGCCTGAGCTCCAGCTCACATGAGGTTTTGTGAAATGCTTGAATAAATCATACAGAGGAAGATGCAATAAAAAGACGAATAAAAACAGCATTATGAAAGTGATTTGCAGGCTGCTGCTCTTGTAACGTGTTTTGATGAAGGTTTACCTCAGAGGGTGCCGAAGTGGTAAAGTTTCCCTCATGGGGTGTGATACCGGGTATTCAATATTAAAATTTGTGAGAAGCTCCAAAGCATTGCTGATTAGAAGGGAAATATTTCCAAACTGTACAAAGCCCCGGCATAGCAGCTCTCCCTATGGAATTGCAGAATATGCTGCATTCCAACCAGGGCTGCTCTCAGTGGAGGTGTGTAGTTGTGTGTAGTTTTCTGTGTCTCCATTTCTGCCCAAGTAAAGCTCTTGCAGTCAATTTACTGCCAGAACAAAGCACCAAGATAAATAGTTACAGCATGAATAGAGTAAAGTCTGTAGTTTGCCCACTCCCTTTTGCTAAAAAGCTGTCAGAAGATGAGGAGCGCTGGCTGTGGCTGAGCAAAGCTTCCTGTAGGATCAGCCACGTGTTCTTAAATGCTGTTCTCAAGTGTGGAAGGGGAAATCATAGATATGTGTAAAGGAGTGGCAGAAGAAGAGAGAAGACCAGCAGCAAGGTGAAAACAATTAGGTTGAGGAGGTTATATTAACTGAAATCTGCAGAAGTAGATCTTTGAGAGAGTGTCTTTGAATATTGACAAGAAAGCAGCAGTGGCTAGACCAGACTTTTTATTCCTATCCATCCATGATGAATCACTGGTAGAGATAAACTTACTACAGGCGCTAACATAGAAAGGGGCTGGTTCCATGCTTGCCAAAGCTTTTAGGTCCTTAGAGCTTGTACGCTGTGCATGAACTATGCTTTTTCTTTAACTGTATATACAAATGAAATAGGCCTTAAAATTTTTTTCTTCTCCAACATCATCAAGGTACTTCAGAAAAGACTTTTTGTAAGTTTACTGAATTCCCATATTAGTAATGACGCTTTATTTCATCACATTTAATTTCAGTGAAAGAATTCTTTGTAATCTGCAAATCACGAAATAATTTCTAGTCATAGCTAATAATGGTTTTATCTTGTTAAAAGGCAAAATTCTGAAATACCTAACATGTATTTTCCAGTGGAGAATACAGATCTCAGTTATTTCCAGGCTGTACTTCAGCTGTTTCAGTCTCTTTAGCACTCCTTAGTTTTGGCTGTGGTATCTTCAATCAGACTTTTTAATGCTAACAACAAAACGGGTAACTCAGCATCATTGGATCTCGCACAGGAGCAGCGTGGAGGTAGCCTTCAGAGGACAGATCCTCACATAGCCACAGGCACTGGGTGGTTTTCATAATAAGATTTGGTTTTCTTTTCCTAAAGATACTGAAATAGTAAGAGGGTTACTTAATAGAAAGTGAGAAAGGTACAAAGAAATATTAATGCAAAAGGAAAAATAAATGGCTGCTAAGAGGGTAAAGTAAATAAAGAATTAAATTAAAATAGAAATGTGTATTTCTTGTTGATTTAATCAATGCATTTGAGAACTTCACAGAGAAAGATAATGTAAATGGAGTACTTGCTGTTTATTTAGCAGCCATTCTAATGATTTCAAAGCAAAAAGAAAATAGTACTTTCGTACTGTTCTCAAAAATGGTCTAGAACAACTTAAACACAGTGAATTTTGTAGTATGGAACACTGTAACTAAATATTTTCTGTAGTTTGTTCTGAAATATTTTCGTATGTGGATTGGGCCTGTGGTAGTGTGAATTTGAAGTGGTCACCACAGTTTTACTAGCCTCAGAGCATGTGCACAAATTATTCAAGCAGAAATCAGTTACTAGTCATGTGTAAGATGTGTTTGGGAGAACTTAAAGCAGCAAAAAATTCCAGGGATTGCAGGTGAGCTATTGAAAAGGTAAACCTGCAGGCTGTGCCAACTGGTAGACATTGAAATTGAACTCCAAGAAATTAATGGGGGATCATTTGATTTCAGTGAGACCATAAGCCTTTTCAGACTAAGAAAAATCCCAAACGCCACCACCACCACCAGGCATTTTTCAACATCTCAGTCTTCTGAAACTATGGTGAAAATGTAACTTCCTCTTACCGTGAAGTCTGGCATCTAAGGGGAGAGAAGAAAAATGGACAAAAATAGGTAGCAAATCATGCAATTACAGAAAAATGCATTTTCAGTCACTTAAAATTTTGTCACTTGGCATTGAAATTACCAGCTAGCGTTGTCCCTTTTGACTTCATTTTTCAAAGTAAAGTAATTAGACTTTTTTGTTTAAGTTCTTACCTGAACATTATGTAAAGTAATGTAGGCCTATGTTAAATGACCCCAAAGCTAAATGAAATAATTTTGTGTTGAAAGATTTTATTTTTGTTTTAAACTGTTATCTTTTTTGGTATAAAAGTGAAATTGAGTGGCAGTTATCACCTACAACAGAAGACTTGTGATAAGTCCGTGATTTCACTAGTAGAAAAAGTTGGTGTGGAATAGTTACTAATGATAATCCTAAAAGCTTTGGAAAAGGAGCCTTGTATGTGCAGAGAGAAATTTAAGTTGACAGTAAAAATATTGACAGTTAACCCATTTCTATTCAGCCATACCCTAATACAAAAACCAGATTGAAATGTCTCGCATGAGTTGCAGTTCATTAAGCAAATGTGACACTTTATTTTCTAGCTATTTCAATACTGAAAGAGGTGAAGTGGTGAAATAGCAATATAAATGAACACGCTTCTCAGTGTGCTGATAACTCAAGTCATGGTAAAAAAAAAAAGAAAAAATTTAAAAGATGTTTCAGGACTTGGTTGCTCTGTCCTTCCCTTGCCCCCAAACCAAAAGCCAGAATCCTTTTGCTGAATCAGAGTTTTGAGTTTATAACTTTGTGGATAAAATACGTTGTCTCTGAAAATTAATTATGGAAAGAAATGCCACTACCACGTTTAAAACTAATTATGAGATGGCTCATAATGCTGCTGTGTTTATTATTTTAATTGAAAAAATAATCTGTAGCTTTGTTAACATTTGCTGATAGTCAACATTTTCTTTTAGCTGATATTTTTAATTAGCAATTTATATATTTGAATCCAATTTATGGTTTGAAACTACAAAGCTGATTCGTTTGGGGGTTTTTTGAGGATTTTTTTTTTCCTCAACTGTAATTTCTATCCGCAAAATAAATATAAGAACCAATCATATTTTCTGGCAAGACATTCTCTGGAGATCTCTGGTCTTACTAAATGAGATGGTATATCAAGTACAGCTTTTAATTCAGGTCATTACTTTGAGTAGCATTGCTGTTTTAAAATAAGATCAAAGTAAAAGATCATTATAATGAATATTTAGTCATCACTCAAACAGAAGTAGTAGTGATACCATTTTAAATATATATCCTGATAACATGACTGACATTAAAAAAAAAAACCACCCTGTGATCTGAACTTTGCCAATTTAGATTTAGCAAATTAGCTAAGTAGCTTGCATTTGTAGTATTTCACACCTTAAAGTCTTAATATGCATTGCTAAATATATTTCCTCACTGTTTGCTAATTAATGTTCTGTGGAAGTACAGCTGCTAATTTTTTGTGGTTGACATGGCTCATTTTAAAGTGATAACAGTTGCATCTGTAGTAGTGTTACAATTCAGTTCATAAATTATGGTCATACATTTTTACACCTACTATTTTGTAGGAATGCAAGCGTTTGAGAAATCTGTATTTGCTAACAGAATGCACCCAGTAATATTTTAACAAAACATAGAAACACCCCACACACACCGCCACTCATTCAGTGATATTAGTGACTCAGTGAGTCTTTCATGTGTTAAGTTTTAACCATTGCAGGACAGGAACATCTCTTTCTGAAATATCACAAAGTTTCTTCAGGAGTAATTCTTGGTAATTAATAGAGACTGATATATTCTGATGGTAAAACAGTTGAAGTAGAACAATATTGTGAGGTAGCGCAGGGAAAAACTATTTCTCTGAAGAGAATAAATAAATATCAGGATATATCTTTTGGAGATCAAGTGAAGAAAAAAGTATTCATAAATGCGTGTGTTTTGTGAGATACCTTTTTCCCCAATATTTTGAAAGAAACATAGCAGGATGTAAGCAATCCAGGAGGTTCCTGGAGTGCATTGATGAGAACTTCTTCCTCCAGGTGATAGAGGAGTCAACAAGGAGAGGTGCTTTGCTGTACCTCATACTCACCAACAAGGAGGGACTCATTGGGGATGTGAAGATCAAAGGCAGCCTTGGCTGCCCGGACCATGAGATGGTGGAGTTCAGGATCCCGAGGGGAAGGAACAAGGCAAAAAGCTAGCTCACAACCCTGAACTTCAGGAGAGCAGACTTTGGCCTCTTCAGAGATCTGCTTGGAAGAGTCTCATGGGACAGGGCCCTGGAGGGAAGAGAGGCCCAGGAAAGCTGGTTAGTATTCAAGGATCACCTCTTCCAAGCTCGAGTGGTCCCTGCCAACGAACACAAAGTCAGACAAAAATGCCAGGAGGCCTGCATGGATGAACAAGTTGCTCCTGGCCAAACTCAAACACAGAAAAGAAGCATATAGAGAGTGGAAGCAAGGACGTGTAACCAGAGACATTGAGCATCCAGGGATGAAATTAGAAAAGCTGAAATCCAAATGGAATTGAATCTGGTCAGGGATGTCAAAGACAACAAGATAGGCAACAAAAGGAAGACTAAGGAAAATGTGGGCCCATTGCTTAACGAGACTGGTAACCCGATTACAGAGAACATGGGAGAGGCTGAGGTACTGAATGACTCCTTTGCCTCAGTCTTTACTAGTAAGACCAGCCTTCAGGAATCCCAAGTCCCAGCGACTGGGGGGAATGCCCGGAGCAGCTAAAGCATACCATTGGTGGAAGAGGATCAGACCAGGGAATACTTAAGCAAACTGGGCATACACATGTCCATGAACTCATGGGATTCATCCATGAGTGCAGAGGGAGCTGGACGATGGCACTGCAATGTCACTTTTGATAATGTTTGATCGATCATGGTAACTGGGAGAACTGACCGAAGAGTGGAGAAAAGCAAATGTCACTCCTGTCTTCAACAATCAGCTCAAACTTAGGTATCAGAATGTCTTAGGTGTTTACTGTGCTGTGGTGAAGGTTAGAAACATTTTACCCCAGATGATTTTTATTGGGACACATACATTAAATGACTCTCAAGATTATGCAAGGAGTTGATTCTGGATAGCTGCTTAATTGTTTTAATGTGGAAAATGTATTCAAATGATGCACAGTAGCTTGAAGTTATTTGCTGATATTTCCATGTGTTTTTCCATACTGAATCCTACTAATGGCCATCCAACACAAGCAGATGCAGCAAACTCCGTCTGCCTCGTATATGAAGTAGGTAAAACTTAAGATAGCTTTGTTAAGTTCAACTTTGCATTTACGCTGCTAAATATTAAAATACTGGGTTTTTTATAAATTTGAATCTGGATTTTTTTATATATATCTACTTAATATTTGGGGTTTTTTCTGCTTTCCTCTAGATGCTTGTGACTACTCCAGAGAAATGGGATGTAGTAACAAGAAAAAGTGTTGGTGATGTAGCCCTCTCTCAGCTGGTAAAACTCTTGATTCTCGACGAAGTTCATCTGTTGCATGAAGACAGAGGACCAGTACTTGAAAGTATAGTAGCACGTACTTTACGTCAGGTAAGAGGAAAATAAAAACTTTAAAAGAATTTTATTTTGGTCAAGAATAGCTAGATTTCAGTGTAAAAGGAGAAATGCTTAGACAATGAAATCAATTGGCAACTTACAATTTATTTTATAGCTCTTCTGCACTCAGAAGACAAATTCTTGTCTTCTACATTCTCCTGTATTATATCAACTATCAGATTCCTAGGATGCATCATTTATTAGAGCTGTTTATTTGTGATATATTTAATTTACTTACTGTGTAAGTAACAGCAAAATTGAACATTTTTAAACAAATAATAATCAAGTTAATGTTGTAACATAACAAAAATTGAAAGTATTTTCTTACCAGGAATGCTGATTTTCAGTTAGCAGTTTTCCTAGGAGAATTTTTTTTTTACTTAAAAGTAGTGTCTTAAATCTCGGTAAAACTTTCAACACTGCTAGAAAAATACTATGTAATTTTAGCATAACCAGTTTTTTGGGTTCTTTTTTCTCCATGCATTAGTGGTACTGTCTAAATACCAAGATTTGAAATGGCATAAGGAGAAAAGGAGGGGTTTTTTGCTATGCAGGGCCAAAGTATGTCAATACAAATAATCTGTGACAAATTAAAAATAAATACAGTTAGTATTGTTATAGCTCTATTTGTAGCACGTTAAATGTTTAAAGTCTTTTAGCTTTCAAGATGCTTTTTTCTGGTAAGGCTACACTAACCTTGTTAAGGCTTTCTGAGTCATCTGATTCCAGCTCCTCTAAGAACAGAATAAAATGGATGTGTGCTGTAAGCCAGTACAGAAAGTGTAATGTTCCTGGAGAAAGAATAACATAAGTAATAATTCCTTAGAAGAAGCTAAACTTGAAAAGATTTATTGTTTTTTTAATGGAGAGTAGCACTTTGTGAAGTTTAGGCTACCTCAAGGGCACTAAAGCTTAACCTGTTTGATATTGTATTTTCTTTATTAAATGGATCTGACTAACTTGTTTTCTTTAGGCATCTTTAAAATAAATCCTCCCAGCTTTTAGTAGTGCCCATGATGGTCACTGTCTTCATGTCAGATAGCAAGACTTGTTCATTTTTTTAATGTGAAATTTTGTGAGACTTGTAAGGTAGGCTTCAGCTGTCTGGAATAGTTATCTAGAGCCATTTTATCTGCCCTGCATTATGCAGCTTGTCATCCTGCTTCCGCTTCATTTGGATACAAGTCTCCCATAGATCCTCTCCTTTTGTGTCTATCAAGCCTGTGCAGGTAACTTAAGGAATATAAAATCTGAGGCAATTACGTCTTGGGTACTGAATCCTACCCTTAGTGCATTTATTGTAATATAGCAGTATCTTGCTTCAGCACTCATTTAAAAAATAGCTCTCTAGGGTGCTTTAATCTTCTAGGATTTCAAGGTTTGTTTTACCTAGCAAGTTGAAGTTTAATTCATCTGGAATTGAAGCTACTCATTTGTAACCCTTCCTTAAGTGAAACAGTTGGGAAGAAAAACAAAATGCAAATTTTGAAATTAACTGTCTCACCACCTTTCTGAAGACCTTATTTATTCTAAATTGATAAGAAAGGCAGTACTGGAGACCATTATGAATCTTTACAAGAAGGAAGTTGAAGACAGGGAAAATACACAGTATATAAGTGCACACACAAAAAACCCCACAGTTAAACAGAAAACAAAACTACTTGTAGAAATATTTGGAATTATGCAGTAGAAATTTCAGACAAAAATATTGTGAATTGCAAGCCTCCCAAAGAGCTTGGGAACAAAGAAACGGGAGATGTTTTGTGTAACTGATTTACCTTTTTAATACGGTAACAAATAACAAGAGGGTTAGTTTTAAAAATTACATTGAAATTTTATACTGTAGCATCTCAGCCTGAAGGCATAACTCTATGAAGTTTGCAGTGTACATCCATAACTAATTACAAAATTACTGGAGCTTCTGTTTGGTGACGAAAAAAGATAACAAATTTTCTGATTTAAGAAGTATTTCACTGGAGTTTAGTGAAAATATGTTTACAGATGTTTCAAGTGTAAAAATATCACATCTAATAATGATATTTTAATGATATTTTGTAATGAAAACATATTTAGTTACATTTCTTTGGTTCTGTTCCCAGCTCATAGTTCTGTTTTATGCATTTTGATACAAATTTAGAAATGTGTCTGGAGGCAGGAACTAAACTCAGGATATTCAGCCTGTCCGTGGAGAATGTCCTTGTTACTTCAGTGATTCTGTATAAAACACTAAGCTCCTCTCCAGCCCTTCTGAAAGTAGTTCTACAACATATTTTTCATTGATATCTGTAGCAACATCATATTCGTTCAATATTCATGCAATATTCAGGAGGTAAGAATAATTGTTCAGCTCTTAAAAAACCAACATCAGTCTAAAGTATCCTTATGTCAATTATACCACCGTAGTAGTTGCTGAAATCAATTAGCTGAACTGCATACAGGTTTAAGACCTCTGAAATATTGACTAGTTTTTCCTAATTTGTAGTGAAGGGATTCAGAAAGTGATTAGGCAAGTAATTCAAAGAAAAATCCATTGCAGATTAATAGTCACTAGAGCAGACTGGAGACTGTAGTAACCGTGGGCTATGCTAGCAAGTATCATTGACATTTTCCTGGTTTCTGTGCTGTCCCTTTGGCCACTGTGGGAGACAGTGTATTGAAGTAGTTGGATTTTTGGTCTGACCTTGAACAGTCATTTCTTGTATCACTTCTAGGACAGAACTGTGATAATTTCCTTTGAATACTACTTCAGCCTTTTCAATAAATTGCTAATAGCTACTCTAATAATGTTGTGTACTTATAGTTTCATCTGAATCATACTTCACTAGCTTATGAGACAATGGCATGATTCCTGTGCAGGTCAGGAGGTATAATATATTGCCTTTTACATTTTACAGAGTTTATTATCCTGTCTTACAGAAAAAGCATCTCTCTGTTAAGGAAATTTCGTCACCCTGGGTTTCCCACAGCAGAGTTTCAGGCTCTAAATCCCATGAGATAATTTATTTGGGCAGTACAGCACTTAAAACAGCTTGAGCTGGGTGCCTCTGCAGTGGGACCCTGACCAAAGAAATCCCGGGGCAATTACACCCTTACGATCAAAGTTCCCCTCCCCTCACATGACAGTTCGAACCAAGAGTAACATTAGAGTCTGGGGTCTTCCCATTCTTCGTTGAGTCCTTTCCTTGTCTCCAGCTGGGCCGTTTCTTTTCTCATCTCTAAGGTAGCTCCTTCTGCAGAGGGTTGTGGCTTCCTTATCTTCCCACTTGAACTGGCTCTAAGTTCAATAAAAGTTCAACATATCTAGGTGAAAGTTCACAGCTTACGGCCCAAGATGTCAGCAAATTTAGCCACTTACGTGAAGCTAGTTATGCCTACACTTTCGCTAAGCTTGACAACCAATATTTTCAAACATCTGGTTTTGTTGGAGTGTGTGAGGGTTGTTTATTTTTTAAAAAAAGCACAATGCTGGGGTTTTGTATAATTTTTGTTGTCTTTGTAAGAATTGGCATTCAGCTAGCTACTTGTGCCTACAACTGTACCGGAAAAGAATGGTTTGAGATTCGTATTCATATGATGTACAAATAAAGCTCTACCAATTTATTCTCAAAACAGGAATATCCTGATGCATTAGTAGATCTGTCCTAATTTGGACCTCAAAATACTTCAGTTATGGTTGTACTTTCCCCCAGATGAACACTAGAGTCACATCGTTTACTTTAAGAGTTTAACATGTTCATTTTAACTTACAGCATTTTTTTAGAGTACGGGTTTTTTTTTTAAACCTGGAAGGGGCATATATATTGGAATTGCTGACGGTTTTACTCGTAACAGAATGAACAGCATATTCGTGCATGTTTGCACTTTTCAAATTTTAGAGAATGTTTTGCGAGTGATTTAAATTGACTTTGCTAAACATTTTGGTGGGAAAATTGCTTTGAGCTCTGTTATATACTGTAGGTGTAACATCAAACAACTTCTTTGAATCCAATTTATAGCTTTGATGTTTAAAGTTTTAGTCTAAAGCACAATGCAGATGTAAAATTGAAATGCTTAAACTTTTTAATCAAACTTTCACACTTCTGTAATATCTGCTAAGCTTATTAGCTTGAACTGCTTGTGAAGGACACTGAATTATTTTTTTCATAATTATTCAGAGATTTTGATGACTACTTTGCTGCTTATGGGTATTTTTTCACAAAAAGCATACTGAATATTATACTTCAGTGAGATGTGAGATTTGATACCTTCTACCAACTATGTGAATGATAAATTTAATAAAAGAAAATCCATAGTAAAAAAATTTCTCAGATTTTTGTGGAAAAGAAACTCCGGTCCTAAACACACAAATATTGTTCTCATCACAGTCTCATTCTTCAGCTTTAAGTTTCAATTGCTTTCTGTTTTTGTATTAGCTCAACAAAGTTGTTAAATAATAGGTGGGACAACACAGCAAGGCAAGCAATCTAGCAGGTTCCTAGAGTGCATTGATAAGAGCTTCCTCCTCTAGGTGATAGAGGAGCCATCAAGGAGAGGTGCTCTGCTGTACCTCATACTCACCAAGCAAGAGGCTCGTTGGGGATGTGAAGATCAAAGGCAGCCTTGGCTGCCCAGACCATGAGGTGTTGGAGTTGTCCTTCCCCTGGAAATTCTCATGTTTCCTTTCTGAGCTTTCTTTCTTCATGACACCTTATTTAAGAAACCTTCCCTCTCAGCCATCATGTAGCTTTCCTTGCTCTTGATGCGTTTTCAAGATCTAGTTCCTTATTATTTCTTCTGCCACTTTTTCTCGGTCCCTTTGTTTCCCTCTTTTACCGCCTTACTAGAAAGCAGAAGGAAACAAGTTCAGAGGTTTCTCATCCTAAACCAAATGCCTAATTGTTACCAAATTATGAACTTCTATGTCCTTGGAATCCCCTTCTTGATGAAGAAAATTTGAGTAGTTGGGGGTGGAGGGAGGAAGGCAAGGGTGATAACTAATGACCTAAAAACATCTGATTAGATCTGTATATCTTGTGTCTAATGGTAGGCCACTGTAGTTCCTATATGTGTCTTTTGGGACTAGAATGGCATTGGCATTTCATTTGGTTCTTCGTATCTCATCTTGATTGACAGCTGTTAGTCTTTTGTGTCTTTGATGTTACTTATAGAATCATAGAATCATTAAGGTTGGAAGAGACCTGAAGGATCATCTAGTCCAACCGTCCCCCCACCACCTATTACCAACTAAACCATGTCCCTAAATACCACATCTAACCTTTCTTTAAACACCCGCAGGGATGGTGACTCCACCACCTCCTTGGGCAACCATCAAGTTTTTCAGCATCTTCTGTTACAGGATAAACCAAACAAGCCTATTGAAACCTTTTACAATATTTTTGGGGTTTCCAACTATAGTGTTGTGGGGCTCTCTGATGAACTTTCTCCTATTTGCAGTTATACTTGTACAGCATGTCAACAAAACCTGGTATAGAACTTTTGTGTTAGTTTTGGTTGTGGGATATACAGATGTAGAGTGTTTTCCTCCTATTGCTCAGTTCGGTCCTTTTTATACCTCTAAGAACTGCATGTACTTAATTTGCTAACACATCATCTTTGGAGCTTGTGTTCAGATGCTTGTTCGTTAAGTCCTCAGACAAACCTCTTTATAGTTGCTGCAGGAATCACTTGTTGCTGTAAGAATGTTTCCTGAGAATACTCTCACTTTGCAGCTGTGGCCTGTTTTACAATCAGCTAAATTAAAAGAAATTTAGCTTGAATGGGACCATCAACCTAGATTTATCTGTACAGCTGACACATAAATCAGTTATATTAATTCTGCCAATCACCTGCTCTTCTTGTCACCAGTTATTATTTATTTACTGCATATCATGAATAAAATTATTGAATAGAGTCGGGCTTAGAAAACAATTAGAGGCATCCCTTTTTAATTGCTGTTTTACAATTATACATTCTCTTTAAGATTTGTCACTTCATCAGCTTGTGATAAACTTAATATAGATTTTCTTGATATTCTGTGATGTTAATTTTAAATAGTATGGTGTGCAGCCATATGTCTAATGCCTTACATGAGTCTAGATCTATCTTGTTATTTTTTCTGGCAACCTTATGTAAAAATGACTTTTTTAAAACAATATACTTTTTTAAAACAAAACCTAATCTCCGTTTGGAACGTGTTACGTATCAGATATCTGAACTAATCTTCAGCAGTTTTTCTATTATGTTTGCATGGAAATGATGTCAGGAAGTCATTCCGTGTGTCATTTTTTATTACTGATATGTGAATATTTTTCCATTTCCATTATATATCCATGGAATTTAAAAGGTAATAGTGATTGTCATATGTTTTATGTTCTTTCATAATCTCGTAAAGCAGTTAAACTGATTTCTAGAGGGGTTCATACTTCTTTTTGTTTCTTAGTTTGGGAACAAAACAGTAAGCATAGGCATTCTGTCACTCGAAAAACTGACCTGGCACTGTGCAGGGCATAGAAATCTCTTAATAGGTATATTCAAAATGTCATTTCTTAAGGCAGAGTATGGCATACTTAATATTTAGCTGAGAGAAAATAATATGGCTTCTAATAGTGCTTTCTGCATGGTTACATTTTTTCAGTACTTCTGGATTTTTAAAAGTGTTCTAAATGGAGGACTGAAATCATACTATTTTCAGGGTTCATTGGAAGCACAGTGAAACTCATTTATAAATTTACTTAACTAGATGGTTGCCTAGTAACAAATGCATTCTGTGCAGAGTGTTTGAGTTGTAGATAATGTCCTATGTAGAATCTTCAAAACAGTATTAGTAATTGCATTTTTACTATGTACTTTCGATTTTGCAGTTTTACTGGTTTTTCCATTTTTGTTCATAAAACTAGGAAATTACTACCTATGTGGACTGATTGACAACTTCTTAATTCTTTCATTAGACAGTAAACAAGATATCAATAAACAAGTAAACACTGGTGAAGCATTCTAACAAACCTTCTTAGTCATTTTGAAACACCTCTAATCTCTTCTCTTTTTTTTGATGTTCTAAGAATTTCTTCTTCCCCCCCCTTTCTTTTTTTCCCCCTTTTTTTTTTTTTTTTTTAATAACAGGTAAAATATAGATCTATTCTGTGGTAAGGGTGATATCTAATGAAAATCCCCATATGCAGTACTTCATTCCTACCACTGTTGAGCAGGGAACTTGGGAACCTAAGAATTCATCTTCTTGCACATCTAGACTAAAAACTAAGAAACGCTTGTGTCTGATTTTCTGTGTGTCTTTAGTGTAGATCTGAAGGGCATACAGACTGGCTGTAGAGGGTGTGTTGAAGTGATCCTGGGTCATCCGTATATCAGATTAATTTCTAAACTGTGGACAGTTCTTCTAAGATTAGAACATGTAAACTTGTCTGCCTCACTTAATTCTGTGCTGGAGTTAAACAATCAGGGATATGCTTTCCAGCTTGATTGTAATTCGTTCTGTGAATGTGGTATTTTAATACATGGAAATGGGAAGACTGCCAAGATCACAAAGTTCAGGAAGAACTTTAGAAGTCAGATAAAAGAGTATCTCTGCATACTCTGTATGCTCTCAAGTGGCGGCTGTAATGTAATGAGATGATATGCAAATCTTAAAAACTGTTAGGAAGAAAATGATCCTTCTGTGATCAATTTACAATCCAGAAAGGCACTTCTCATACCTGATCCTGTATCATTTACAGAGTAAACGCAGATGATGCTTGAGTGTGGAAATTGCTACTGGATAGCTATCTTCTGTTTATTTTTTCTGTATACGTGGAATTTCATGGTCTGATAATCATGTTCTGCAAACGTGTATGGTGAACATGCTGTCAATTCTCCACGTGCCATCGTGAATACTTCTGAATTAGGTATACTAATTAGACATGTCAATTAAATATAGTTATGGCAATTTTATTTCTTACTTCCACTGTAACATCAAATCAATAAAATATAGTATAGATTTCTAAGAACATAATGTGCAAATACTGTGACAGTTCAGTTTTCCAAAGAAAGCCCTGTAAGTTCCAAATGGTGCTTATGTTTTTACTGAGATAACTGAACACATATTAAAATTAAAATGTTTGAGATTGTGTGCCAGTAGTGAAGATAAACACGCTTAGCTGCATGCTACCAGCCAGTGATATGAAATGTAAACAGAAATCTTTGTCATCCAAAATGTCTTTTTGGTAATTTTTTCTGCAATTTCAGGAAAAGACTGTGTTCATAGTGTCTTATGTATGAAGGCATAATCTCTAATTGGGACTTCTAGGACCAAATAATAAGTGATCTGGCACATGAAAAATATTAACATTTGAATGAGCTGTATTTACAAAGGGCATCTGCACACTTTCAAGACTTAACTTTTCTTTAGAAGTGTCTGAGAGCAAAACATATTAATGCTTGCTCTTCCAGGGAAAGTCAGAAAGGTAGCTGTAAAATGTGTGCAGAGAATACTGTTCTAAAAACGTGTTAGAATTCTAAAAGCCGTTATGAAAAATAAAGTCTCTCTAGTGCTTGGATAGATGAATAATAGGTAAATAATTGAAACTGAATTACAATCACAGAGAAAATGCAAAAATAAGTCATGTGTTATGGTTGCCTATGCAGGTAATTTTGTTTTTCTGACTTGTAAGTTTAGTACAGTTTTAGTCACTGCTGTTTGTATATTGCCATGTAGAATTAAAAAATAAACAAAACACATTTTATATATTTATGTGATGATGTGCAGACATATGGGCTTTAGTTTACAGGTTGAATTAGATGTGAGCATAAAATAATTGTGAGAATTGTTATGATACATTTTGTTTTGTAGGGTAAAGATTATTTTTTAATACATATTAATTATTGAAAACTTGTGATGCTAAGTGGGTATAAAAATAGATGGTAAAAAAAAGATATTTGTTTGGAAGGTCTTGAAAAAAGTTAAATTGATGGAACGCTTTAAAGTCTTTATAATAGTCTTTAATTATGAACACTAACGAAATGTTACTATAAAGCATAAGACATGATTGCCTGATTTCTCAGAACACTCCAACTTGATTTTTGTGGCTTGATAAAAATAGAAAACCAATTGTCCAAATAATTTGTAAATTTTAGGTTTGTAAATTTAAAAAAAATAGGAACAACATACACATGCAATAATATATGTCAACTATAATATAAACTAAGCAAAAAATTATTTTGTTTAAATATGTGCTATGCATATTAGTAATTTTAATTACTTGCTTGTGTTAACTCTCTGCTGGGATTTTCCAGTGGAGTTGGAATTCAGGGGTTTCAATCTGCTCCTTAACTCCAGGGCCAACTGCCAGATCAGTGAAGTTAAATGGCTTCTTTTTTACAAAGATTTTGAAAGTGGCAAGTCTCAGTAAACTGCAACTTTTCTCCAGGCATTGTTTGTATTTTGAAAGAAAACTCTTGAACAAACAGGTTACAGTTAATTGCTGCAAAAATTCATACTTCATGGTTATTAAGCAGAGTTCTTGTTAATTGTTTAAATACTTGAAATGCCTTACTACCTTCAGATGGAACAGAGCACATTTTCAAAGTCGTGCTTTCAGGCTCTTAGGAGCTTTGCAAAAATTTGCTATTGAATTTAGCAAAATGAAATAATGTTTTTCAGATTGGAGCTCACTTACACTTTCACATTGTTGTATTTATTATCAGGTGATTGTGAACAAAGCAAAGAATAAATGCATCAGCAAGTTGTTTTTTTTTAAAAAAAAAAAGTGTATAAACATGAAGTAAATTAAATTTTTTTCCTGGGTGTGGGTGCCCAGGTGCTGGCAGCGAGGGCTGCAGGGGCCCCTGTGAGGAGAGGCCCCGTGCCAGACACAGCTGGTTCCAGCCGGCTCCAACCCACCCACCGCGGGGCAAGGCTCGGCCCCGCAGCCACCATGGCAGCCCCTCTGTAAAAGTGTGCTTAAGAATTTAAGGAAAGGTAAAACCACTGTGCAGCAGTTGGGAGAGAGGGAGGAGTGAGGAAGAACGTGTGAGAAACAGCCCTTCAGACACCGAGGTCAGTGCAGGAGATGATGCTCCAGGGGACAGAGCCAAAATCAAATCAAACCAACCAAACAAACAAAAACAAAAAAGAAAACCATCCACTTGCCCCCCTAAAAAAAAACCACCCCAAAACTATGTGGTTGAGGTTGACTATAGTCCTTAGATCACCATATAATCCAGCTATAATAATATATAATGCAAACATCTGAACTGTTTAAAGGAGGAAAAACAAAAAAAAAAAAAAAGATAAAAAGATCCCTGTTACAGAGAACTAAAACAGATTGTGTAAGAGACTTGTGGAAAGGTCTAGGCAAAAGCCAAGACTGAGGAATGACGTGAATTAACATTCTTTTCAGAATTGTGGTGTGATTTGGACTAAGGAAGAAATGAAACCGAATTATCTGTCCTAGTTTTGCCTATAAATTGGATTATCCCTTCTTAACAAAGCCAGTTTTACTGCTATTGTTCCCCCATGTCAGTTAATGACTGCCAACCTTTTAGAGGGCAAAAGTACAATAAAATAAGAAGATGAATAAGCAAGATTTGATGGAATTGAAGAGTGCTCTGGTTTCTTCAGTACAGGATCATCACTAATTCACATCTATTGTTCACTTTTTCTAGAAAGTATTAACTGCTGCTTTCACACTAGTGTTTTTACAAGGGATGTTTTAAAACTGTGCTTGATTTCTTGGCATATAACACTTTGATCGTTCACAGGTTTTCTGTTTTTTAATAGGTTGAATCTACACAGAGTATGATAAGGATTTTGGGCCTTTCAGCTACATTACCCAATTATCTTGACGTTGCTACATTTCTTCATGTCAATCCCTGCATTGGACTATTCTACTTTGATGGCCGTTTCCGACCTGTGCCACTGGGACAAACCTTTATAGGAATTAAGACAACCAATAAGGTAAAGAATCATGAATGTCTAAGAAAGGGTTGCTCTTTGTTTTGATCATACTTCACGTATGTATGTGTAGGGCGTACTGGTTTATTATGCTACAGGTGTTTCACGGAGCATATTTTCTTCTGTATGAAGATATACATAATTGAAAGGTGCTTTAAGAATCGTATTTCCTCAGTTTACAATACTTGTAAATAGGTCTTGTTGTAATGGGATACAATGGTATTGAAGCTTTGCCTTGCCCCCACTTCACTACTAAGGAGAAATCATCACCTTGAACCACAGAGTAACTGTAGCAGCTGATTCTTCTGCCTTTCTCAGTTCAGTTTTCCATTTTGCTAGAAACAGTGGTGCTTCTTGTTTGGCTGTAAGGATGCATGAGGAATGTTATAAGAAAAATATTCGTTTATGAAATGATAGAATCATAGAATCGTAGAATGGTTTGGGTTGGAAGGGACCTCAACAATCATCTAGTTCCAACTCCCCTGCCATGGGCAGGGACACCTGACACTAGATCAGGTTGCTTAAAGCCCTGCCCAGTCTGAACACTTTCAGGGAGGGGGCCTCCACAGCTTCTCTGGACAACCTGTGCCAGTGTCTCACCACCCTCACAGTAAAGAATTTCTTCCTAATATCTAATCTAAATCTCCCCTCTTTTAGTCGTAACTGTCATATGTGCACATTTGATAGAAAACACATTAAAGTAGTCCCTAAATAAGCTTCTTCATTCCTTGTGCCTCTGCTCATTTTGGAAAGCATTAAGGCCATGGTCAGATATAATGTTCATATTAAAAATCATAAATGTAGTGCCACTTGACACATAAATTACAATTCTTCTTTACATATGGGAATTAATACAAACACTTTTCTGTAAGATTTCCCATGCATCTCACTAGCTGATAATTAAAGTTTATATAGCTTAACTTTTAGAAAATCTTCTGCTGCTATGATTTAATTTAATAGAAATCAAAACATTTTCAATTAAAAGTTAATTTCATAGCTTAATTGATAGTAACGGATTTTTTTTTTTTAATGGACATTGCTGTTCTTACCGGGTTATTTAAGTAGTTCATTCCATCTGCAGTGCAGGAAAGAAACTTATTTTACAACTGTAGGGAGCCATTTCAAGTCTATACACACATGAATAGTTTACCATATGGTGCTTACCATGATTTGCATATTTTAACCTTCATTAATTGTTTCAGGTACCTTCACTGTTATTTGCTGTTGCTTTTCTTTAATCTTTTCCTGATACTTGATTTGAATATTTAGTTTATTTCCACTGTATGGTAAGAAAAAAAAAGGAAAGACTCCATTTCTTCTCACTCACTTTAGAATGCATTTGTGATTTTAAAAATCAAAGATATATACAAATAATGCTACAAAAATTGAAATTATTATAAAAACCAGTAACTTTTCAAAAAAAAAACCCTGAGGAGAGGAAAAATACTAGAAGGTAGCAGTTTTTCTGAAACATGAGTACCTAGCAGACTATTTTGGTATTACTACACCCAGTTTTTCTTTTTGCTTTTCAGAAGAATGTCATTATGGATTTCACAGAGTAAAATATATTTTTCAATCAAGATAATACACTTTATAGCAAACAAAAAGTATTAAACCACTTTGAAAAAGGATTCTATTCAGGATAATGCTAATACTAAAGCTTCCAAATTATTCCCAATAGCAACATCCTCCTGGCCTATATGAGAGCAGGACAGCGATGTAAGAACCCACAGAATCAAAAACAGGTTTTGCATAAGCACGGGTAATGAATGCAATGTCTATATGCAGACTGAGGAGTTGCAAGGAGATAGAAGGCTGATAGTTACTTTAGGTAGATGCTTTGACACAGCTTTCTGACATCCTTCATCCAGCAAACCTCCCCAAAAAGCTGGAGCTGATCAGTGATTTGTGGAATCATGTGCAAACTGTAGGCAAGCTTTCAAAGACAAGGACAGCACGGTGTATTTATTATGCATAGAAGTTAGCCAGGAAAGCTCTTAAAACTCTGTATGTTGAAACTCTCGGAGCATATGGGACCAAGACTAAAGTTTGGCTTCTTCAGTCAGAGGTCTATTAATGCAGGTATTTTTCTTTAATGTCAGTTGTTTTTCCTTTGCACGTTATGTTTTCCCCATTAGTTATAAATGCAAAGAATACATAAAGTTATGTTCGTACATGTGTGTGTGTATTTATATATATATCCACATGTGTATTTATGCATTGTCCATTACACTTCTCCTTAATGATTTTCACTTGTTATTATTTGAAAAAAATAATTAATTAAAATGCTATACTCTCATTTTCAGAGTAATTACACTGGCTACTTGTCTCTTGCACACATGCCCTTATTGTCTCATCCGTTTCTTACTATACTTGTACAATTCCAAATGTCTTCTTCTCGTAAAGCTGTTTTAAAGCTGTGTTTTTCAACTTTCAACTATTCTAGATAACTCCATTACTGAATTTCCATTTTCGAATTTTTACATGCTTTACTCTTGTAAACCATTTCTTTGTGTCCAAAAAATGTGTATATAAAACTTGAATGCACAAATGACGAATGGAATGAAAGCTCTGATTTTGAACTTCATTTATTTATTTTGATTTGTCACAGACTTAATACTGAGGTGCATTCAAGTAGATATGTGCTATTGTGATGCATTAAAGAAATAGAATAAACAATCTTTAGAGTAACTTGATTACTTTTTATTTCATCTGAACTCTTTATTTTTGAATGTTCCTGAAACGTTCTATTTATCTGTAATTGGAAATGCTGTACACCTTACTTCCACTGTTCCCCATGCATGACCCAACTATGAAGAAATTTCTGTGCTCTATGGCAAAAAACCTGACAATCAGTAATTTCCTGGATATCTGCAAAGCAAAAAGTATTTCTGTATTACCAAATGGAAGGAATTAATGTTAGATAAGATGATGTATTAAATGGATATTTCATCAATATCCTGTAGAAGTAAGATTCCTTAATATGAAACAGATAAAGAATGGGACTAGGTTACATCTCTTTGGTCATTAACAAAACCAACAAGATCACGTAATACATTTTCTATCCAGTGCCCTTACTCATATTTTGTCTACTTATTGTCATGTTCTATTTGTGAATTTAAGAATACCAAAATGATATTGTTAGGGACGGGAATTGGTATATTCTAAATTTAATTGCGTCATCATGTTTTTCTTTTATGGATCACTGTAAATTGCTTGGTAAGTAATAAAAAACACATAAAGCTAGAAATGTTTTTAATATGAAGTATGATGTTTGTTTTTCAGGTGCAGCAGCTGAATCATATGGATGAAGTATGTTATGAAAATGTGCTGAAGCAAATAATGGCTGGACACCAGGTATTTTATTTTTTTTGCTTTGCACTCGAAACAGGTATGAAGAAATTCGTTTTGATCACCATAATGATGTAGTAAGAAATCAGGTTTTTTAATTATTATTTTGAGATGTCACTTCAGAGGTTGTATCTAATCTTCAAAACACTATAGGAACAGCATGTAAGAAAATCTAAACAGGCTAAGTAATGTTAGCTTCTAGCTAAGGTGAAAATTCCTGGTTACTTATATATCCCTTAAAGTGATTAATATATATTTATGTCACCTTTTTAAAATGACAAGGCAAAGTAGGCCAGTGCTTTAGAGACCTTACCCTTAGGTACATTTAATGATTAAAAAAAAAAAGAAAAATACAGCACTTAGTTATTATTCTTAGCCTTTCCCATATCTTTCAAATTTTAGTGTCTTCACTTAGAGATGAGGGATGAGAATTATGCAGAGCATTCAAGACATGGCACACCAGTGCTCAGGATCTGTCATTTGAAATATCCTGGGTTTTGGATTTTGTTTTCTTTTTAAAGGAAGTAATCATTTTACTTTACAATAGAAGTTTCTGCAGTGAATTTTCAAGTCTGATACTCCCCTCTGCTAAGATTGTGGGCTTAACTCGTTTGCCTGAATAATTTATCATTCTGTTATTATTGCGTTCCTGAATCACCCACACACAGTCTCTCATTTTTGTTAGAGCTCTGCACATGCAGCAGCGTGAGCAGCAATAGCTGTAGCAGGGATGGCACTTCTTTGGAGCAGGAACAAATACTACTGCACTGTGACACTCGAAGAGGCTTTTCTCTAAAGAACCTATATATAAAAGGGGGAAACTCTTTCCCACATAGTCATGCTAAGAATTGCACATTTTCCCCTTTTCACATAAAATTCAGATGGTAGTGTTTTTTGAAAGATGAACAGTTGGTTTATGACCTGGTGGAGAAAAAATACTTCAGCAACAGCTTCTTAGTCCTCCTGCTCCCCCTGTTTTAACACTGTCATGATTTAACCCCAGATGGTAACTAAGCACCAACAACAACAACAACTAAGCAGTCCCTCCACCTCCCTCTTTCTCCCCCCAGGATGGGGAGAAGAATGGAAAAATTCCTTGTGGGTATAGATAAAGACAATTTAATAGGATAACACAGGAAGAGAATAATGATATAATAATAATACTAGTAAGAACAATAAAACAAGTGATGCACAAATGCAGTTGATCACCACATGTGAAAGAAAAAAACCGAACAATCCAATGCCCTGTTTTTGAGCAGCAATCCCACCTCCCGGAAGCTTCCCCAGTTCTATCCAGAGCATGACACTGTATTGTAGGGAATATCTCTTTGGCCAGCCTGAGTCAGCTGTTCTTGCTGTGTTCTCCCAGCTTCTTGTGCACCTGGCAGGGCAGGAGAGGATGAAAAGTCCTTGACTTGGACTTTTCGGTCCATGTTCAACTACCCAGCAACAACTAAAACCATCAGTGTGTTATCAATGTTATTCTCATACTAAATCCAAACCACAGCACTGTACCAGCTACTAGAAAGAAAATTAACTCAAATCTCAGCCAAAAACAGAACAAACACCATTCTTCCACCTCTCTTGTTGATACCAGTTACTGTTGTTACATTCAGAAAACTTCCATGAAGGTTACCTACGGAAATCCTGATATTTTCTTGAGTGAAGTTTGCTAACAAAATTTGTTGGCAGTACCAAGGGAACTTTTTGTTTTCCTCATTGTCAGTTATGCACATACCCTTACCAAACTGCTAGCACTGAGGTACATTGTTACTTATCTTTAATTTCTTGTTATGTTTTTGTGTATTTTTCACTTGCTGTGGATAAATCTGCAAGTAGCAGCTTCTTTAAATCAGTATGTCCAAACGAGTAGCATATCTTGGATTCCCAGCAGGAAGTTGCGTGCTGTTCCAGCGTATTTATTGCACCTTTCTTCTCCTCTCTTCTCTTCACACTGAGGAAAAAACTGTGAACAAACATATATAATATTATTTGAAAAATTCAAGTACAATAAGTTTAATTCTACCAGGAGATGTTTTTATAGATTTCCTTGGGAATAGTTTTAGTTCCTGTACTAGCAGCTGAATGCATGAGTGTTTTGTTTTAAGGCATGAGCTACAAATGAAAGAGGTCAAGTGAAAAACTGTGTGTAGCCTACTTAATTTTAGAGTTTCAGCAGCTGACACAATTGCAGATCTCGGTTTCTGAAAATTATATTTCAAACCAATAGCTGAGTAAGGAGTGTATTTTCAAAGAAAGCAGAAGAGTGGTTTCCCTTGCTATACAGCTGTTGGTTTCGTTTCAGAACGCTTTGGTTAATTTGATTCAATTGATTGTAAATGTTAAGCATTTTCTTCGTTTGAAAATGTTTGTTCTGCTGTGTTGCAGAACTCTCTTAAATACATGTCTAAATACCAACTCATTATACTGGACTTTTCTTCAGAATATTTGAAACATGATCTTGATTATTATTGGTCTTGATAGTTATGAAACTAACATTCATATCCTGAAATGAATGATATACAAACACTGGTATACGGTCTTTGACAATGCAGAATCAAGCATATCAGCTCATTGTATAATACAGTTAGTTATAGTAAGTAGTATTGTACCACATATTAAAAATTAGGGATTTTTCGTTTTACTGAGTGTACCATGATAAATGACCTAATTATTAAACCAACTGCAGATGTTAAAAGCGGGGGGGAGGGAGGTCACATAGATATATCTACATTGGAATGCCTGTCCAATAGTGGAAGATGAATATTAGGAGTGAATATGATTAATATTACTGTAGGAAGGTTTTCTTTAGTGTCTTTTCACAATTTTGAGAATAGCCTTTGACCTTCTACTGACTGTCTTAGTTTTAGAAGCCTGTTACCTGTTGTCCACATTCACCATAGTCTATCATCATCATCATACTGTTACCTTTCTTAGCTTGTGTTATCCTTGTGCTTATTTTCATTCTATGTGTGTAAAGTTTGTTTGCATTTTAACAAAACTGTGGTTATTTCTAAATATACTTGTTAGAAGTATGCTTTTAATACTGTAGAAACAATTTCCACTGCAGTTGTATGTCTGTATGGAATTCAGGAAATAGTTGGAATTTTATAACTATTCAAGCAGTAGTGTGTGGCAGACACAGATGTCATTAGCAGTGCTCCAGAGAGCCAAAAACCTACCTGTTCTGTTTTATACGGAAGCGCAAGAAAGAAGTACCAGAATCAGAGAAAAATATTTTCCCTTTTCTAAAGTTCCATGAGTTAATATACATATTCCTGTGGCCATCAGACTTTCACAGTGTCTCTTTTAAGATTCTTTACCAGAGTTTTTGGAATGTCTTAATAAATGCAATTCAACATTGTTTGTTTATATATTGTTCTGTTAACTCATTTTCAAAGAATTCTAGCATGCCAGAACCAAATAATTTACCAAATAAGTCATACTGATGTGTCCCTCTCATTTTACAGGTTACAGTGTGATGCTTGACTGATGTTATATGTTCATGTGTTTTAATAGATGTACGTGTATGTTCATTTTTTAAGATTGAGGCTGGTAGGAGGTAGTTGCATTCTACAGGCATGTGTTTTGACAGATGGAGAGAAGCTTTTTATGTTGATTTTTCAACAGTCATCCTCTGCAAGACTTCAAGCTCTTCCTGGCTACTGGGAAATTAAGAGTTGGTGATTCAGCCTTTAATTTCGATCCATCTGCTCAAACTAATGAGATATCTCATTTGTAGTCTTCACTTTGAATTACCAAATGCAGCTGAAGCTATAACATTTGTCTTATAGCACAATTCTCCTCCTCTTTAACTTGGGGAAAGATATAATGATAGATGACTTGCTCTACTGAGTTTTCTAGGGTTTTTGTTATAGAAACTTATTATCGTGACTGAGGAAGTGAGATCAGAAAATGTCCCAAAGGTTTCCAGGTGCTTTTTAAGTCAGTGTGCTTTTTTTTAGGATAACTAACAATGTAGGTCTTTGTTAGGAGGATCCTCTGTCAGATAGTACCTCTTAAGAATGCTTTAAGTGAGAAGCTCTTGTGCTGTTAAGTCTGCTTTCCTGAGACTGTCCTTCTGGGCATGATATTAGCTGGTGAATATTTTTTTCATATCTTTATATTATTTGAAAATATGTTAAATCTTCTTGGACTGATTTGCACTTTCGGAGTTTTATTTCTACCTCTTAATAAACCAAAGATTCATTATCAAAGAAAAGAAAAAAAATATACACTGTTCATCAGCAAATATGACTCCATACTCAGTTGCAGGTGGAATATTTTTGCCGGCATTTATCTTCTCAATACTGTTCCCTTGAAGACTGGGTTGAAGGCTCAGTCACTGAAAGCTATCATTCTCTCAAAGTGATTATAGCTGTCCCTTGTCAGGCAGTCCCCAGTAGTGGGCCACGTGCATTAACAGCATTAATTCAGCTGCAGAGCTGAAAATACTACTTCACATTTTGCAACCCTGTGAGAAGGACATCTGACGGCGATAAGTTCTGGGGAGTGGGCAGCAGCTTTCTGAGACAACCTGTAGAGAACTTCGTGAGATCAGCGAAGACAGTGACAGAAGATCATATGTATCAATACATCTGTTGAGTTGCGTCAGGGGAGGTTTAGGTTGGATATTAGGAAAAACTTCTTCACGGAAAGAGTACTGAGGTGTTGGAACAGACTGCCCAGAGAGGTGGTTGAATCGCCGTCCCTGGAGACATTCAAACGTGTAGACGTGGCACTCCAGGACATGATCTAGTAGGCATGGTGGTGTTAGGTTGACGGTTGGATTTGATGATCTGGGAGGTCCTTTCCAACCTTAGGGATTCTATGATTCTATGAATATAATTTTTACAATAAATTGAAACATTTCATTATTGGTTAGTTTAGGACAATACATATGATGCTGTCTTTATCTTCACAACGCATGAGGGTTACAAACACCCTTGTCATGTTGTGATTTGAGAAATAAGAGTCTGGGAGGTTTTTTCCTCTGAAACATGTCATATGTACATTTTAACTTTGCATTAAATTCCTTTATCTAAAAAATATGGAGCTGTTGCTCTTTGCCAAGGTCAGTTGCTTAAGTTAGTATCCTTTATACAAACCGTCTGTTCTCAATGATGCCCTGTGGGTGGTGATTTCAGACTGCTTAGTTCAGTTTTCTTAACTACCTTTTGAAGAAAAAGGCTTTTTCAGCTACTTGTTAGTTTCTGAGCTTTTGCTCTTCTGATTTGAACTAATTTCTAAGGTTTAGCTGGCTGCTTCTATCTTACCATTTTGCTTTTGCAGTATTGTCTCAGCTGCATCTGATGTACCAGTGACAAACTTTACCTTTTTTCTTTTAAAATGAAATTTGGAATTTTTTTTAATGTGAAGAATACAACCATGTATACTTGCTAAATTTTTAATCAGTGGATGCATTGGGTGGTTAGTATGCAGTTTTCTGGAGATCAAGCTTGCTTTATTAATTAGAATTTATGTACTTAATTAAAATGTTCTATACCACTGTTCTGCATATACTTCAAATGGTTTTTGGGTTTTTTTAAACTCTTGGAATAATTTCTAAGTATCACCTTGCACAGATTTTTAATACTTTTTCAAATCAGGATTTTTGGTGTCAGATCAGAAACAGATTACATTCGAATTTATATAGTCAAAACTGGTTCTGTGCTATGTGTTTTACATAAAACATTCACTTTGTCTGTAATTGTTCTCTATTTACAATAATTGACTTGAACTTTGCGGTACTAAGAAGTGTCATCTTGTTTTTCTTATGACGTTATCTTAAACCAAAAAAGAAACACTGAGTAGTTATTTTAAATCTATTATATTAAATTGTCAGAAGTTAATTTGACAGGTATTAATTTCATCTGTAAAAATGATGGATTAAATATCTTTATTATCAGTCTTCCAGCTATTATTTGGTTGCAGAAGCCATGTGAAGATAAAAGTTTAATAAGCTTAGTTACTGCAACTGTTGACAATGCTTTTATAGCTGTGTCATAAGATAAGATTTAATAAAACGGTATTTTCTTCAGAGGTCTCTCTGGAACTTAGTACCTTGAGAACTAAGCTGGTCCTAGTATTTTTCCTGGGTGAAACAGTGTTTACAGCACACTTTGGACAAATAACTCCGAGAAGTTACTGGACTTGTTAGAACGTATTCTTTAGCTAGAACGGTTTTTTTCTGGTTTTCATCTTATAGCCAAAAGGGTTTATGTCAGTCTCAGTTTTTGTAACTCTGTCTATACAGATTGCTTCTACTTCATCACCTGGTGTAGCTTATTTGCCTATACATGTGTATACATTGCTTCCATATTTGTATATACACACGTGTATGTAGGTACATAACAATACACAAATACACAAGGTAAAGCGATTTGGCAGGATAGCTGAATTATGGCTGATCAGTTTAGATGTTATTTCTGTGTCATGATTAGGTGAAGACTTGAATACTTTGAATAGTTTTCTGTAGAATTTCTTTTGCATTTTTTGTGCAATTAAGGCCCATTTGTATGTATGGTTTCTTTAACAGAATCAGACAAACTAATTCAGTGATGGGGGACTACTTTTGTGTTCTGCATCTTCATCATTTATTTATGCACTTCATTTTCACAATAACTGCCTTTTGCAATTCTAAGGATATAATAGTTAATATAATCCTATGCCTGAATACATGAAACTTTGTATCTCACTTTAATCAGAAATACAACATTGCTGTCCCGTGTAGAAGATACGCTTCAAAAATATTATGTACCAGATGTTTCATGTTACTGTCAAATGCTATGTATGTACTATTTTCCTCTATATTTTCTGGTCAAATCTGTTTGGCTTTAAACACTCCATACCTTGTCAGCTGCATGTGTGAACAGCTGAGGAAATTGCTGGAAATGGATGCCATAGCAATTTATGTGTATAATAACCCATTATTCTTCAATGAGGCAGCCTTCTAAATGTTCATGTACTATATTTCTGTGCCTTACGCTAATTTTTGCATATAAGTTCGTATTTACATAGTAGCTTGTCTGTATATGAGTACTCAGGTGTTCACGATGAATTTGTGTAGACGAGAAGCACCAATTTAATATCTTACCATTAATTATGAGTTCCCAAGGTGTTCATTTTATGTCTGTAGTCTTGCACAGCTACGCAGTAATGTTGGTATTGGTAATACCACCGTTTAAGGTAGCAAGTGCTACTATTTAGAATTCTTGTTCTTCTGATATTGTCAGTGTACTTTGAATCATTAAAACAAAAAAGTCAAATTTAATTCCAAATGAGTAACTTCTTATAGCATAAAATTATATTTAAATGAAATAATGAATAGTTACATCTTAAGCCAGTTGGCCTTTTGTGAATGACCGAAGTGTTAAGTTACAGATCATAGAATCATAGAATCACTAAGGTTGGAAAGGACCTCCCAGATCATCAAGTCCAACCGTCAACCTAACACCGGCTTGCAAACATGGTAAAGGCAGCTTGACCAGTCTTGCAACCTAATGTGACGAGTTTCACTAGCTCCTTTTTTCAAACAGAGCATTAGTGATCTAGAAGACTGTGGGAAGTTAAGTCTGTGGATCCCTGTCAGCTTCATATTGTTCTTCAGTAAGAATTCAATGGCAAGGATAAATGATAACTCCAAAAGACACGTAGAGGATTGTCAGTGGTTCAAAGTTTTTGAAAATTCTTGCTCTGTAGCCCTGAAAGAAATGGATCAATGTACTTAGTTTAACGTAACAGATAGCATCAACTAATAAGCTTCCTGATTATTGTCAAAACTTTGGTAAATTATTTGAAATGTTACAAGATAACTACTGTCCACCAAGACCTTATGCCTATCACTGCCTTTTTAGCAGATGTTACCAGAGAATCCAGTAGTAATGTCATTAGTAGGCTGTAATTTGAAATATATGGTACTATAGGATACTATAGAAGGTGAGTTATTTTAAGGAATCCATGAGAATAGGAAATAAATATTCTCTATTAAGACACTAAGATGCACCAGGAAATTCCTTTTGACTTTATACTTCTGTTCACTTTTCGAAGTATGAGATTTCTCATATGTGTAGTGCTGTAGTGTTGATAGTTTTCTTTGTGATTACTGAAGAAATGACTCCAAAATATGTTACGTTTGTATACTGTCACAAGGTATTCATAATAGTATTATTTAGGAGCGGATATCTTGAGAAGAGCTTGGTATATAAGGTGTATGGATTTACAAGGAACAGTCTAATTGTTCTAGCACAGTTTACTGTTGTTTGCAAACTGTTGCATCATTTAAATTCTTCATAACTTAATAAAGTTTCATATTAAAAATACTGCTTATACTTGAAGGCAGTTCTTCACTTTTTTGGCGATGTAGAAAACCCGTTGATTAGGGGCAAAAAAAGGCTTCTGGATAAAGATCCGTGTTTTTAAATCAGTACTAATAAGAAATAAGCTAGAAAACCTGACTGTTCTGCTCTTTAGTTGTTTAGTAGGTTTATTTATGTTACTGGATCTTACAAAACCAGAAGATACGAAGGTTGACATGGCAATTTTCTTAAGTAAATGGAATGGGAATAGATATGAAGATTTCTGTTCCTTTCCTAAAGTACAGCTGAATAGAATCTGCTTATCACTACTGGCTCCTGGGTTATTTTTTCATGTATGATATACATACAGGTATAAATAGTTTTGCAAACATAAGGAGAGATACAGTAGACATGACAACTCTTATTCTGGAGTGATATTTGTCAAAATATGGTTTATGATAATGTAGAAATCTATTTTATTGTACAAAGTGAAAATATTTAATGTCAGAACAGGACAAAGGGAATTGCTTGAAACAAATTATTGCATGATCTTGTTTTTCTAAAAAAAGATGCAGTGAAAAGCTGCTTATAATTTTAAATAATAACTGTCGTTCAAGTCCATTGGCATCTGCAAAAATGCAATTGTTAACTGCCTAATGACATGTATTTGCATAGTAATAGACTAGCTAGTGCTGCTTAATTTTCTATACAAGAATAGATATTGCTATTTCTATTTCTATCCTGTCAATTAAAATTCAGCATAATTTCTACTACCTGTAGGAGTCAGTATAGTATTGTTTGTTTGTCTTATTGAATAATTTGCCCTCTACTTTAATTTTTACTCTATTCATTTTTCCTCTGCATTTTGTCATGTACTTGGCTAATGCTACAAATTGAAAATAGCATAGATCCCATTATACTGTTCTGAAACAGGTTTCCTTTCGTGTCCAGAATCCATATTTAAGCATTGATTCCATAACTGAGCATTTATTTTCAATTCTAATATAATAAAACAAGATCGCAAACACATGTGCTTGCAATTTAAGTAATTAACAATTTAAAACTTTCTAATGTAAATTAAATCAGACAAACCAATCAACATACATTTGTGGAAAAAGTGTATAACTTGCATAGGTATAAAGGAAGAGTCATGAAGCCTCGTATGAGCAAGTACTTTTTACTCAGAAGCGCCTTCCCAATACTGTTGCTGCATGCTCTCTGACTGTTCTTCAAAGTAAAGGTTTGATATCGTCAGTCTCCTATTTTAATGCTAGAGGGTTAATGTTGAACTTGTGGGTCCAGAACTGTTCTATCCATAGCTTTGAATGGAAATGACACCAAACTCCTTTATCTTTCATTTTTTACGTAGTGGCAGAAGAGACAATGTCACGTTTTACATGAGCATAACTGAATGCCACTGTGAAATGCCTGTGCATATGGAACAAAAAGGAGAAATTAGGGATCTGCGTTCACTTGCTGAGCTAAGATCGTATAGAGATCAGAGATACGATGTGATAGCTCACATGACTGTGTGCTGCAATGGGTAGAAATAGGCTTTTGAGCAAGGTCAGACCAGGGTGACAAGAAACCTGTTTGTATGTGAGAGCACAGCAGGGATACGTGGAGCTCTACCTAGGGCTGGATTATGAGCCAGCCGAGAGTTTAGGAGAAGGATTAGCTAGCAGACAGACATGAAGAGCATTGTTGTGGGCATGTGCTACAAACCCACTGATCAACAATAAAGTAAATGAGGCCTTCTTCAGACAATTAGAAGCCTTATATTCGCTGTCCATGGTCTTCCTGGGGACTTTACCTCCCCAATATCTGCTGGCAGGACAATACAGCAGGGCAAAAGCAATCCAGAGAGTTTCTGGAGTACACTGATGACAACTTCTTTGCACAGGTGATTGAGGAGCTGATAAGGGCTGGTGCTGTGCTGGACCTTGAACTTAGAAAAAAGAAAGGACAGATTGGGGATGTGAGTGCTGGGAGAGACCTTGGCTAAAGTGACCATGAGAAGGTGGAGTGCAGGATGCTGATAGACGGAACAAGGCAAAAAGCTGGACCACAGCCTGGGGCTTCAGGAGAGCTCTTTGACCTCTTCAGAGATCTGCTTGAAAGAATTGTATGGCAGGTGGTCCAGGAGAGCTCGTTGATTTTCAGCATTCACATCTTCCAAGCTCAAGAACGATCCATCTCAATGTGCAGGAAATGAAGAAAGACGGCTTAAGGCCAGTGTGGATGAGAAACTTCTGACAAAACTCGAACATGAAAAGTCAGCATACAGGAGGGTAAAGCAGGGACAGGAGACCCAGAAGGAATATAAAGGCACTGTCCAAATACGCAGGAGTTAGGATTAAGAAAGCCAAACCCCATGTGGAGGTGAATCTGGCAAGGCATGTAAAGGGCAACAAGGGCTTCCACAAGTTCAGCAGCAGCAAGACAATGACTAGGGAAAATGGTGTCTCTTTGCTGAATGGGACAGAAAACCTAGTGACAAAGGACATGTAGAAGATTGAGCTACTCAGTGTCCTCTTCACCTTGGTTTCTGCTGGTAAGATTTGCCTACAGGTATCCCAAGGTCCATGTGACAAATGGGAAGGATCGGAGCAAAGTCTTGTCCTTATGCTTATCCTTACATAAATGTATGCAAGTTATTTGGAGACACCCACACACGCTGAAGGAGCTGGCCGATGTCATTGCAGAGCCACTTACGATAATCCTTGAAAGACCACAGTGATCAGTAGAGGTTCCTGAGAACTGAAAGACAGCACATTCATCCCTGTCTTCCCACAGTCATCCCTATCTTCAAAAAGGACAGAAAAAGTCATGTCTGTAACCTGACTAGCAGGAGCTCAGTTGAGGTTATGATGTTAAAATGAATGGAAAAATGTCAGAAGATGAGGAAGAAAATTTATCAACTTCTAGTTAAAGAAAAATTCCTTGGTCACCCCAAGCTAAAAGGTCTTGTTAGATATAATCCTGAAAAGTCGATATAATAACTAACAGTAGCAAGGCCATTTTTTGTGGTGGAGTTTACCTTTCATGGGAGATTCTGCACAGCGTTTAAATCATCACCTGCCACTCGGAAATCAGTGAGACAGTTTTCAGAATGCCTATAGATTACATAGAAACAAGGAAGAGATACTGTTCAATATGTGTTATTGGGACTACATGGGACTGTTCAAAATGTATTTATTTTGCACCAAAGGTGTTACGTAATTGAGACCTTAAAAAAATTTTAAATTGTAATAGTTACACAAATTCTGTTTAAAAGTATGTGGTTAAGTGGGAAGATCTTTTGCTAGAGACAGTACAACAGAGTTAAAGGAAAGACAAGCAAAAAGGAAGAAAATAAAACCAGGAGCAGCTAAGTTTATACTGAGAATTAGAATAGTTATGACAATAAAGATTGTAACGAGTCAGAGAAGACAAAGCAGGAGATGCAGCAAGGAGGAAACTGTCAAAGAAATTAAAATGAAGAGTAAGAAAGATGGTAGTATTTCAGAATGTGTATGATAGTAGAGACTTTTTTATATAGAGATTTAGAACACAATAGACTAAATGAAGAAAGGGCAGATAGGAAAAAAATTAAGAAAGTAGTTCCAATATAATGTTCTTACCATAGTTTTTTACATAAAATTTCATAAGCAATACTAAAAATGAGATGGGACTGTACACTGTAATATTTATTAGAGCGGGCACATCTTAAGTAAAAAAATACATTTCCACATTAAAAGAAATACAAAAATTGAAATTATAGGAGAGATGTCTTTAAAAAATAGCCTTAGTACAGATAGATAAATGAGCATGTGCACATTATGATAGTAAAAATGTCTGTAAACTAAACAGGAGTTATTACCCTTAAAAGCTAGTATATCTAAATAGAAATGTGATTAGATAAATAGCTATGGTTAATAGATTTTTTTAAAATTATATTCTGTGGAGATTTTTTCAAAAATCCTAGTTTTTATTTAAACAGAGATGATCAGAAGTATTTTATTGAGTGAATAATTAAAACTTAGCAGAGACAGCAATTAATGGTAGTCTATCAAGAGGTAAAAATATATCACATTACAGTACTGATTAGCTGATGCAGCATTATAGATTTCTTCATTGTTGTTATTAGTTAACATTTTCTGGTAAAATATTGTATATTACTGTGCAGCAGAGTTTGCTGAATGTTTCTCTTGAATACACAGATGTTTTAATGGTGACTCTCGCTGATTTTTACGTCTTTTTGCATTTTTGACCACTCAAGCTTGAATGAAAATTCCTCTATTCTAATGCACATTACTTAATTTTGTATGATGAGTAAATGCAGTCTGCTTTTTAACTTGTGAAGAATTTTCTATATAAAGGGAAGACTATATAAAATGTCTCATGAGAACTAGTTTGTAGGCAGCTTAGTAATCCTTCAATTTTCTGTAGTGTAAAAGACCTTAATACACATGCAGACTATATCCTTATTTCTTTTAAATACATGACGTACTAAAATGAATTAAAATAATTAGAAAATAAATCTGAATTCTCCTGTTGCCTTGGTAAACGACACAGCCTGTTCAGCTTTTTCCATTCCCGTGGTGTTGTTTAATATGTGAAAAGACTTCAATATGCAAAATACAAAAATCTGCTAAAATAAAAGCAAAATTTCTACATTAAACTTTTTAAGCTCTTATATAGGTCACCTTATAAAAATTCTTATTTCATATACTTTATTGCTGTTCTTTTACGAGTTCTAGGTAGTGATCTTTGTAAGTTATTGTAATATTAGTGAGAGAAAAGGGAGATCACAGTTACACAGTCATGCTATCATTTAGAACTGGTAATGAAGACATCCTGGTTTTGCAGTGAGTATTTTTTGTCAAGAGCCATGTGTGTTCATTTATATTTTGCATGAAATACATTTTCCATTCTGTAACAGTAGGCACTGGAACTTTAAACTGTATCTTGGCAGTTGGGAAGAAATCAGAACACAAGAGAGAATCAATTTTATTATTCTTTAGAATGAGCCTAGACATTAGTGAGTTGACTTAGTCTAGGTGATGGCTCTATTTAACGAGGCAAGGGATGACATGTTTAACATAAATAGGTGCAGTCAGTGCTCCTTGGGGAGAAATGTTGAAACCTCATTAGAAACTGAGTTTTGTAAAATATTTGGAGGAAGTTTCATGCTGACCTTAAAGGAGAAAATGATTGGGTAGATTGATCTGTTGATCCATATCTCTAGCTGTTCATTCTCAGTAGAATTAATACGCAGGTCAAGAACTGGGCACCACATAAATGAACATGTTATAAGGATTTAATTGAGTGAAGCCAAACAATGTCTTTAAGCTAAAATAAAGTATACATGCTTGTTTCTAAAATACATGATTAATATTGACATTGAATTAAATAAATTCATACTTTCATCTTAATTTCTTTGAAAGATGTGATGCGAAGTGGGTGGCAAAACCTAGGACTTCTGTCCTCGAGGAGAGGTGTTAAGTAAAACCGCTGAACTCAAGCATTCGCATGATCAACACTGTAATTACAAGATGGAAATATACCTGAAAGAGCCAGTGTGCTTCCCCAAAATCATGAATATGCGATTTTGGAGTTGTCACAGAGAATGTTAGTTTGAAAGACACATTTTTCCGCGAGCAAAAGTTAGCACAAGCATCTTTACTGTCCAAGGCAGAAGAAATGTGTTTCAAGGCTTTCAAGTACCTGATTATAAATTTTGATGAACGATTTTAGATGGTTTTGTTACATATATGTGTGGTGTGCTTTTTCTTTCTCCTCTAAGTGAAAATAGAAGTTCTACTAGCATCTAGTTATGTGTCTCCAGTAACAGAAAAGTACTAGTTCTCGTGGGTATTTTCAATAATAGCATATTTTTCAGTGCTTTGGTGATGCACTAACTTTAAGAAAGATTACAACCTGGAATATGCAACACTTGGGGAATGTAAGCACTTCCTGTTGTGAGTTTTGAAGAAAGTCTTTGATGAAAACCTTTGATTTGTTTCATACTTTAAGAAAATTCTGGGGAGGTAACCTAGCTAGAGACATTTGCTTTCTCCTTTCTTGTATATTTTTTATCACTTAAAAGCTTTGGTTTCGGGAGAACAGCAGCAGACGCTTTCAGCACTAGGGCTATATACACCAGAGCTAGCTTTGAACTGCACAGTACAGATCTAATTACACAGCTTGTAGCTGTGGAACCGCTTCTCTCTATTCTAAATTACTTCTTCTAACTTATTTGCATAATTTAATGCACAGAGATTTTGCCACTGAAATATAATATTCTCTGACACAGTTAGGACAGACTAAATTAACCCTCTTAAGACTATATTGCTGTCTCACAACATATTTGGTAAATGCTTACCAGCTTCATTGGGGGAAAAACACTTAACAAGGTGTTATTATATGTCAATTTTTAGCTAGGACTGGTTCTTTACAAACATATTTAGTGATGTACAGAGAATACACCTAAACATTAACCTTAAGATTGGGCACCTCTAATCATGTAATAAAGCAGTCTGGGTTTTTTTTCAGACTTGGTGTCTGTCTACCTCTCGCTGAGAACTTCGTTTTATTGTCAACAATTTGTGCAATCATTTTAAATTTAAAAATTTGGCCAGGTGTCAGTATGTGATCATGAAATACACAAAAGTCAAATGAATTCAACTGTGCATTATTAGTTTAAAAACAGTGGTAGGTAAATTTCCTAAAGAAAACATGCTACGCATCTGAAAATTAGGTATCTTTTTATAAGAACTGTAGAAAGGCTTCTGGGTAGAGGACAATTCTACAATGCATGTTTCTTAGTTATTATTTGCATAATAAGGTCTTACGACTTTCTGAATGAGTGATTGCCGTGATGTCAGACATTATCTTCATATAACAAAGCCATGTAAAAAGTGTTAAGAGAATATCAATGTGTTCTTTGACCAGCGAATATTCCGAGAGTTTTTGTGCATTTGAACTTTATTTCTTTTAGTTCATTTGGTGCAAGAGATTTTACATGTTAAAGAAGTAGTTTTGTGTCAGGACACATCTCAATTCCAGAAGATTAAAATCGTGTGATGGGTACAATAGAGAATGATAGAAAAAGAAGAGATGATCTGTTATGCAGGACAAAGAGACACTTCACTGAAAAGTTAGGTTTTGTCCCTGTCTCTGAGCGTTTACGTTTGATGTTACAGAACCTGCAGCTTCTGAAAGAAACATCTTCAGAAGTGCGTACTAATCAGGGCTTCTAAATTTTTTGAGTTATGACACAGGAAGCATTGATCTGATGATTAGGAGTATTGGGTGCTCAAGGCTTTAATAGAGTTAATAGAAGCTCTCCTTTGATTTTATCAAGTCACATTTAGTAAGTAGTATGACCTCACATCTTAAGTTTCACACTCAGTGAATGCACTTAACCTTAGTTTCACTTGCAAAATGGGAGTATGAAGCAACAATCTCGTATATTTTTTTGTTGGTGTTCTGTAATCCTGATCTCACAGCAAACCACGGTATGGAATTGTTAATTCTTGAGAGCAGGGTTGGATCAGAATATGCTAGATAAAGCATGGTAAAAACTAGATCTCGATTCATTAATTAAGCATTGTCTGTTTATCTTACAAAATGTGGCAGGTAATGTTTTGATGTAAGAAGGAAGATTAAATACAGACTGGTTTCCCAATTTAGCACCATCTTATTTTCTTTGTATTGTGCATAGTAGCCCAGGCAGCTCCTTCAGGTCAGGGTTGGCAGTTCCAGCTGGGTTTTTTTTTCACTTCTCCTGCCTAGCTGCTATTCCTAATGACGCACTTGAACCATCTTCTGGTCCCCTGACAGCGAGAGAGGCTGCTAGTTTTTAGTTCTTGTGGAAAACCCAGCATGGAATTGCACTTGTCCTGTTTACTTTAAGCTGTATGTGGGCAGAAGCTTTAGAAATCATAACTGAAGTTTTATCAAATCTGTAACAAGCCTCTGCCACCTGAAATCAGAAACATAAGCTCTTTAAATATTAACTTGTCAGTTCACTGGGTAAATGAAGTAAAAAAGAATGTTGATGCTCCTTATGGCTACGGTTTATTTTTATATATAGTATTGCTTGTCAGAAGTTTTCAGTATTATCAGTTTATTGAATATAATGGCTAAAATAAAAGATAAGGGGACCTTGGAGCTTTAGGTGCAATGTGATTCCAATCCATCTGTCTTACAGTTCTTGAAGCATCTAAACCGAGTGCCTCCTAGTACCAAAGTTCCTGAGGCTCCCAGGATTGTTTCTGAACACATGCTACGGTAGGCAGTGATGAGGAAGAAACATTTTAGTTGGTTTTAGGTAAAAGGCTCCAACTCTTTTTCCAGCACTGTTGATATTCTCAGCAGCATGAAAAACATGTGAAAATGTTTCTCAAACATTTTGATTAGTGGTTTCATAGCTTTTGAATGTTCTATCAGTGATCCTCCTGTTACAGTGGTAATATTCTAAAAGCTTGCAGGCTTTTAACTGTGAGCATTGCACAGTAGTTCTCTTCTTTTTTTCCCTTTTTCAGTCCCCTGCCAGTACCCTGGACTGTATAATTTTATTTCTGCCAATAATTTCATTTTTCTAGGAAATTTCAATTCAATTTATTTCTGTTATGTCTTATTTCTTAAGGCATTTTGGTCTTTTCTGTTACCTCTCATAGCAGTGCTTTTAGTATCTACATTTCTTGAGCTCATATGTATCCTATCTAGCAGCTCAAGTAGATGGCTGCAGATGTGTCCAAGTCTGTACAACTATTTTATCTTTCGTAGTGCTGCATAGTACTTTTTGTCCTTTTAGGTTAATCCTCAAGTCTGTCATAATTTCAAATAAAATCAAGGTGTCAGAGTTTGAAAAAGGATTCAAATTCTTTTCTACTGAGACAAACTGATTATTGAGTGATGTGTTTTTTAAGGTGTGTTAATTGAAGGGAACGAATTGCAAAAGTAATGCTATGTAGTCATTTTAGAAATGTTCAGTGGCCAAGATTCAGTTCTACAATATGCTTACATTTATATGTTTGTATAATACTCTATAGCAAAATGTCAGCTATTAGATTTTATTTTCCTACAGAAGTTCCTATTGAGTTTCTAATACTTCTCTATGACTAGTAAAAATTAGATATGAATGTTACAGCTTCATCCCCTATTATACTACTTTTTAGCATGGTTTCATCTGCTTTCAACGTCAAGTAGAAATAAGGGCAGAGAAGAAACCTGAAAAATAACAACAATTTTTCTTCTGACTCTTCAAAATAATATTTCCTTGTCTTTCTGATGTTGCTTATCATAGTCTTAGCAGGACCAAGACATCACAGTGGCAGTTGCCTTGAGAGTGTCTGTTCCTAAAGACTCTGCCTGATTATGACTGGAACTAAGAGGAATCTTCCTCACACTTACAATTTCAGGACTGGCCTCTATACAGACATTGCGGTTGCTGTTCATTTATGTAATTAAAAGGAAGATTCTTCAATTAAGGGCCTGTCTTCTATTGTCATCTCTTCTGTGACTAGTAGTCTGTGCTCTACTTTGTGTAACTGTAGTGACTTATGGTTTTACCTGTTCTTATGTCCCAGTACAGCTTTTTTATTCTCTTTTTTTTTTTTTTTGCCACTAAAGTGTTTCACCTAATTTTTTTATTTATTTTTTTTACTGTAGCTTGTTTAGTTTGAAGTTACCTCCTAATCTGACTCTTTCTCTGCGTCTTCTACAGACAAGCCATAAAGATTTATACTCTGGTTAATTAGGAGGTTTATTGGATAGAGATACACATGTGTACAGATTTGCTTGCTATTTTGTTTGACTGTTTTTATTAGTGCCTTTCAAATCTTAAAAGCATTCCTGCTTGCAGCTGCTCTTTTAGATTTGTTCTCTTAGCCATATAACTCCCTCCTACTCCAACAAATTCAGTCAAACCACACTTTGTTTGGTCTTTAGTTAAGAATTTAAAAAAGGTCAGGAGAACCGGTAAGATACTTACCAACATTATGTCAAAGCATGCAGCAATATATTAGTTTAATATGTTTGAACTTTTATTAATATTAATGCTGTGTAAACACCATTCTCAAAGATGCCATTTAAGATATAGGTGGCAATTTCAAAATTAATGCAAGACTGAAATAATATAGAATCTAAAAGATTAAAATATAGTGTAAAACCAGTGAATAAACCTATTTTGTGGTTAAATCATAAAACCTCTTAGTGCATATGTGACCCCCCTTTTTCCCCCTTTTTCCCCCTTTTTGCTTCTCCTTTTTTCCCCTTCTCCCCTCTTTTTCTGCAGAATTAACATGTCAAATCTTTTTAAACTTCCTAATTCAGGAGCTTCAAAATTACCTGGATAAAAAAGACCATTCCTATTTTACTTTAATACTTTGTATTCCTCAGTTTCTCAACCTCCAGAATTTCGCTGTTTTCACAGAATTTAGCTATTACTCACCAAAGAATCAAGTTTTAATATGACTTCATTTAAAAAGGAAACAAACTAATAAACTATAAAATCAAATCTATTTTAAACGTGAAGATTTTTTCCAGTCAAACCTGTTGACAGAGTTTATAAGTGAAAATTCATTGAAGAGGACATAGCAGATCTGTTAATAACAGGAAACTGCTGTTTTGAGTAGTTACGGGGTTTTAGTCAGGCTTTCTATAGAAAAAAAAATTACGAAAGAGTAAATAGATAATCTGTAAGCAGTCAGTGAAGACGGAAGGGACATACACTGTACTTCGTGTTGTGGTCCTCTAACTGCCAGTATGTTGGATTTAAGTTTGAGAAAACTGGTATGTTGCTGTGACATGTAGCTGAGAGTATTTAGATTGGGATGAAAGCTAGTCACGGTGTTACTAAATCGATGATGAAAAGATGTATCAAATAAGCTAAAACACATAATGAGTAATTGCTCCCAGTAAGCAAATACTAATGCACACATTGTTTCTCTTTTTCTCCCTTCTCTGTATTGGCACAGGAATTCATTTTTTTTAATTGTGAATGTATATAAATTATAAATTTATAACTATTATGACTACTTTTATATAAAATTCTATGTGCTTTATACATGTACGAATTATAAATTTCCAAATTAAGAACAGAGACAATAGCTTATTTAATTATACCCTAAATACTGCTAGTTGGTTAGTAGTGTTCCACTTAAAGTAATTCAGTTATACACTGCAAGTTGATACAAGGGTGATGCTGCCAAAAGGCCAAAATTAAACCCACCATTCTCTGGAATTTGATATATCTGTCTTAAAATTCAGCTGGGACTACCTTAAAACAGAACTATAGCTTCTTAATTAAAATTAGGTGAACTTTCAAAACCATGTTTACCACTTACTCAAGAGCCAAGTGCTCAAACTTTTCTATATGTGAGTTTTAAGAACACAGAAACTGTGATATTTGATCAAACTGAAGAGTTGTCTGACCAAGTATGTGAGGTCAATTTAAGCAAACCCTAGACAATACAAAGTGCTTAGGGGGACAGTATAGTGTTTCCCATAGTGTACCTTTTCCAGCAGTATGTGGTTAGCAGACATTGGGAACTGTTATTACAATGGAATTAAGTGGTATTTAATGACTTTTTCCTTTCTATACAAATCAGGGGGCTTACTGCCGTGATTCGTCTTAAATGTGCTTTGTGGTGAATCTTAATTTAGTATCAGCTAGATATACATATCTAAAGAGATAAGTATTAACATTTTATTGCTGTCTCTTGGTTCAGATACCATATTTGATGATGATAAGCGTAATCAAGTGTCAGTGGAGCTGGGTATTTCCAAAGCCTATTGCAGACATGGGCACAAATAATTTTTGATTACCACTCAACTCTTAGCTGGTATTTTCAGGGAAATGTGTTTCAAAAATATCTCACTGAGTGATAGTATATTGTTTAAAACCCATAATCATATCTGTTAGTTTAAAACTCATATTCCCATATGTGTTTTGCATTTGTTGGTGCTTAATTTCATTCTTCTCTTTGATTGTCCAGTGGTTTGGGACTGTAATACCCTCCTGAGGTTCTTTATAGCCAGTTTTTATTTCAGCTATCTCACATAGAGTCATACCATCAGGAATCTTATCACCTCACTATTTGCTTTCCAGATCATTTAGGACGTGTTAGATAACAAATCTTTACATCAATGGTAATGTCCCATTCAAAAAGAGAACCTTTTCAAAAGCTCTTTGAAAATATTAAATGCAGTATAGGTAGGATCATCCTTTAATTTCCCTAAAGCAATGTTAGTTTGCATCAGTATATCATGTATTAACTTCTTTTTTTTGTTGTTATGGGGAAATTTTGTAATTAAGTGTGTTCATTGTTTGATTAAGACTTTTGTTATTTCTCATCAGTCCTGTTTCTTTCTATCTTTAGGTGATGGTGTTTGTTCATGCTAGAAATGCCACGGTACGAACTGCTATGGGTCTTCGAGAAAAAGCAAAAAACAATGGTCATATTTGTCACTTTTTGTCACCCCAAGGATCAGATTATGGACAGGCTGAAAAACAGGTAAGTAAATAATTTAAGTTGGTAGTCTTTACAATCCTATAATTTATGTTTTTATGAGACAGTCCAAGATGGGAATACATGAAGATTTTTTGAGCTTGCAGGAAGATGTATTTTTCTCTGAAGGGAAGCGTGGAATTGCTGAATTGGATAGAGGAAAGAGTAATGGTGAAGGAAGAGAAATTGCTGTTACTTCTCATTTTTTAAAGAAAAGCTGATAATAGGTTGTGGTTTATACAACTTGTACTTAGAGGTCAGTATGGATAAAATCTAACAGGGCATGCTCTGTGGGGTGGAGTTCACTTCTGAAAGAAAGATATGAAATCCTTTTAATCTGAGAGTCTGATGTGTTGCATTGCCGCACTGTATCTAAGTGAATGCCTAATACACGAGATAGATGAGGATTCGTAACTTATATTTATCATTAAATTCATGAAGTTATTAGTTAAAAATCATTTATATCTGAAATTGTTTGATTTCTTAAGTCTATTGTAGTATTGGAGAGGAGATATTTATCAAAAAGAATTGGAAAAGTTAGAGGAGAATGATTTGGTGATCATTGACCAGAGTAGTCTTCATGTATTCCACAGCTCAGGAAGTCCCTAAACCTCCAATTGCCACAGAAAACTGTCTTAAAATGTTAATTTGATCTAGCCTGTAAATTTACTATTTTTCCAAAACCATCTGACTTTCCTAGTGAATCAACTAATGGTGGGCAATCAAAATGCTAGAAAAATGATGTGCTTGTTTCAGCAGCACATATTATGTGAGGTATCTGTCAAAGAAGTATTTCTCCAATTCACTATATTTCAGTGAAAACTGCTGCTGTATGTTTAGTTCTTCTCTTTATTCTGGGATTAAATGAATTGGAAAGCATATTTTTGTGAGAGAAAAGTTCTAAAACTGTTTAGAATACAAGTTATTGCTGCCTGTGCTTGGATAGTGATAGCATTTATAGTACAGATTAGGAGAGTGGTAGATAAGATGTTCTATAGGTTGTTTGGGTGCATATCTGAAATAACTTCTTTTCAGAGGATATTTATGCATCACACTGAAATCTAGGGGATGCTAAAACAGCAAATTTCCCTACTCTTTCTTCTGTCCCCTACATCCCGACCCTAGCACATATATATTTGTTATGAATCCCAGCATCTCTTCTAAATCAAATTTGAAGTGCTTGAGGGTTATACTTCCAAATGATCTGTGTGGAAGATTGTAGAAAAGCTGACTTTGCTTCAGAAAATTTGCTTTACAGAAGTTTTCTAACATTTGTAATAAAGAAAACTGACCTTCACTGTAATTGAAACAAATTAATTCTTGTATTTCATGGGAATCTCTGATCCTTTTTTGACTACTTTATGCATTTCTACAGCAAAAATGCTTCTTTCTTCCAGTAGGTTTAGGGATTTGTATGTTGTAAAATGCCATTGAAGAAGTGTGAGTGATATTGTGAAGAACCATTTCGCGTACTATAATACAGCTAGAGACTATAGTTCTCATTATACTACCTCAGAGTCTGAGGAAGGTGAACTTATAAATAATAATTAAAATAAGTGGGAGATTCCGAAAAAAATTCTACAAAATTAAGTGGTTATTTTGATGCTCAATAAATTTCACTGGGAATTTCCTGAAACATTTAAAAACTGTCTTCACAAGAAATATAGTCATTGTATGAAAGATATGATTATTCTCCATTGTAAATGCCTGAATCTTTTATTTCAATATTTTATTTTATTTTTTAAATGTAATGAGTAGACATTATGGCGTGAAGTCTTTAAACACAAAGAAATACGAAGCATGTGACAGTGTTGGCTGCTTTTTTTTTCTTCTTGTCAGTGTCTTTTACATTAATATCAAATTTATGCTACTAGTAAAGAGAGATTCTCTTTTATTTTTTAATTATGAAAAGCACATTTGAAATCAGGGTGTATTTTTAATAAACTCGTTGCCTGTTCCTTAAAGTAGTTGTCTTATCACCTTTAGATCATATGCTACCTGCCAAAATAATGCATTCAATCAGCTGTCTATTCTCTGTAACCCTTTTCCATGAGGTAGTGAACTGTTGGTTGCCAGAATTTGCCCTGCAGGTACCCTGCTTTTGGTTAGCTTCTTTCTTGACTGCTTTTCAGCTTGAGCAGGAAATCCTAGCGTCATAGTACTGTAAAAGGCCTTTTAAAAGGTATGCTAGTCTACACTACATCAAAAGGAAGAATCAACTGTGTTTATAGCATTTCTGACTGCTTCAGAAAGTAATGCATAAAATGAATGTGTTATGATGTGATATAATACTGCTTGTGGATACAGCAAGTAAATTACATCTGTGAGGTAATGCATCTTATGTGCCATATTGGAAAGGACAGAGAGAGGGAGAAAGGGAGTTGTGCTCTACAGTGAAACCAGACCTGTGCAGCTCCTGTCTCATTCAAGATCAGAGCAGGAAGGAACAGACAGGGAGGTTGTGTTTGAGGTATGTTACAGACCACCTGTCCATGGGGAGCTAGAGGATGTGACTTACTAGGACCTACTGGCAGAAGTCTCCTGCTGGTAGGCCTTCATTTTCATGGGAGATTTCGGCCACTAGGAGTTTCCTGGAGTGTGTGCAAGATAACTTTCTGACAGACTGGTGAGGGCCACTACTAGGGAAGGCGGGCCCACTGGACCTTTTGTTTGCGAGCAGAGGACTTGTGGGTGATGTGATAACTGGAGGACATCTTGAGAAGTTTTCAATTCTCGGAGAAGTAAGGAGAGGGGTCAGCAGAACTGCCACCTTGGACTTCCAGAGGGCAGACTTTGGCCTGTTTAGGAGACTGATTGACAGGGTCCCTTGGGAGGCAGTTCTGAAGGGCAAAGGAGTCCAGGAAGGCTGGACATCCTTCAAGACAGACATCTTAAAGTCAAGGAGTAGGCTATCTGTCCCTCTGTACCAAAAGACGAGCCACCAGGGAAGACTACCAGCCTAGCTGAACAGAGAGCTTTGGCTGGAACTCAGGGGGAAAAAAAAAGAACAAAACTGTTTACGACCCTTGGAAGAAGAGGCAGGCAACTCAGGAGAACTACAAGCATGTCATGATGTTATGCAGGGAGAAAATTAGAAGAGTCAAAGCCCAATTAGAACTTAATCTTGCTACTGCTGTAAAAGGCAATAAAAAATGTGTCTACAAATACATTAGCAACAAATGGAGGCCTAAGGAGAATCTCCATCCTTTGTTGGATGCAGGGGCAAAACATAGTGACAAAGGATGAAGAAAAGGCTGAGGTACTTAATGCCTTCTTTGCCTCAGTCTTTAGTAGTAAGATTAGTTGTTCTCTGGGTACCCAGTCCCCTGAGATGAAAGACAGGGATGAGGAGCAGACTAAAGCCCCCATAACCCAAGGGGAAATGGTTAGTGACCTGCTACAACACTTAGACACACACAGGTCTATGGGCCTGGATGGGATCCACTCAAGGGTACTGAGGGAGCTGGCAGAAGTGCTCACCAAGACACTTCGCATTGTTTATGAGCAGTCCTGGCTAACCAAGGAGGTCCCAGTTGACTGGAGATTAGCAAATACAACACCCATCTACAAGAAGANGCAAGGCCAGTCAGTCTAGCCTTGATGTCGTGAAAGGTTATGGAGCAGATCATTTTGAGTGCTGTCACATGGCACATACAGGAGAACCAGGTGATCAGCCCCAGTCAGCATGGGTTTATGAAAGGCAGGTCCAGCATGACTAGACAGATCTTCTTCTATGTCAAGGTGACCCACCCAGTGAATGAGGGAAAGGTTGTGGATGTTGTCTACCTGGAGTTTAGTAAAGCCTTTGACATTGTTTCCTACAGCATTCTCCTGGAGAAATTGGCTGCTCACAGCTTGGATGGGTGCGCTCTTTGTTGGGTAAAAAACTGGATGGATGGCCAGGCGCAAAGAGTTGTGGTGAATGTTACATCCAGTTGGTCACAAGCGGTGTTCCCCAGGGAACTGTTTAAAATGGAAGTGCATATCATGTATTGAAATGAGTATGTCACAGCATATATCTTTGAGGCATACTTTTGTTTATATATAGTTATCACAATAAGAATACTCATCAAGTAAGAGAAATGCTCTGCCTAGGCAGCTACTCTGCATAAGCAATCATCAATAATCATCAAATGAGTAATATGCTAGCAACATTTTGCTGAGCAATTAAGGGTAACATTTTAAGACCTATGAATACACCAAAGATTTCATTAATTAGAGCATGTGAGGGGGTTGTTATTAAAACTATTACTATTCAGTCTAAATTTTCTTTTTCTTTCTTAGCAGTAAATATTTCTAACAGAAGTGACTGTAGTAAAAGCAATAATGTACATGCATCTTACCAAAGGGATAATCACGTGTTTTGTCATAGGAACTTTGTGCACTAAAATTTCTAAATATTTCAAAGTGTAACAGATAAGACAGAAGCCACAGTGAAGTCAAGCTGAACATAAAGAGATTTTTTTTCCCTTGACTTTCTGCTTCCCCTCCAATAAACCCTGTAATTAAACACTTAAGGCTGAAATAGCACTATGAAACACAGGCAATACGCATGAACATTCAGGTTACCTGAAAGTGTAGGAACTTTATCCTCCACTGGTAATTCTAATACTGGAGAGATTTACTAGCTAAGAACTTCAGGACCACGTAGGTGTACAGATAGAGCCTACATATATAGGCCTAAGTGACTGTCACCAGGAATTATAACTGTTCAGTTTTCTACCATTAAAACTGTCATAAAAAACCGTTGTTATTGCAGCTAAGTGTAGTTCTGAACAGAACGAGTCAGAGTTGTGGAAACACTGCAGAGACACACTAACGGATTCGTGGGTTTTGTGGACAAGAAGTACCAGCTGTTCTGAAATGTTTATAATGTGGTATAGAGAAGTGAATTTCTACTTGAGCTCCAGCAACTACATCATATATAACATGTATATAACCTTGATGTGTCTGGTTCTTCATGTCTGAATTGGCCTGCATACTGCTCTAGACCTAGGATCTCGTGCTTGTTCTCTTCACTAATTTAATTTTTTTCACTGTGAAAGTTCTTATTGACTTATATAATAGCAAATGGTTATTAAGAGGTAGGTCAAGCTGTTCAGTAGGTCTTTTAATGGCAGATTTCTGGTGGCCAGGAGAATACACAGCATTTGCTGTTCAGAGAGACTACTGCGCTAGACTTTCAGTCTGACCTGACACAGCAGTTCTTATGCCTTAGACTGTAAATCAGATACTTCTTATGCAATGAATTGAGTATTGACATGATACTCGTGACTTGTAAGAGCTTTTCAGGGTTCTTTTTAAAAACCATTCTCAAGACACAACCTAGGTTCCTTGTTCCCAGATATCTCAAAGCTCAACCTGTAGGTGATCCAAATGGCACTGTGAACTGACCTGTTCTTGCAAGCATTTCCTGTTCCTTCAGGGTGCTTCTTGCTTCCAGACTGTACTTTTAATCAGCATGATCCCATCTGGTTACCAGTACAAATATTAAATATCCATGTGTCAAATTGGATCTCTGAAGAACCTCATTAAACATTCTGTCAAGTCAATGTTTCTGTATACAATTAATTTCTTTGATCTTCATTGCCTTATTTTAATCTCCTTAATAAGTGAAATTCATTTTATATAGTACTAAAGTCCCAGTGTCATACCATATAAATGAAATTTCTGACAGAAGTCTAACTGTGTTATATCAGTGCTGTGTGATGCAGAGTGATTAATTTAAGCTTCATAATGATAATATCATGTTTGTCTGACAAGATCTATCTTGTATAAAGGGATGTTTATTGGCACCGTTCCCAAAATTATCAGACTGCAGGCCGTTCAGTCGTGCCATTTCATTTGACACGAAATTTAGCAATACCTGGCAGAGACTAATCTTGATAATGTAATACAATCCTTATTTCTTATTCTATATACAGTGTTCACTGTACTGTATCAAGATGATGTTTAGAAACATCTGAAATCCAGTGTATGACTTACAAGAATAAGTAACATCCAAATCATGCATGTTCTAGTCTAGACACAGCAAGTGCAAGTGAAGGCTGCTTGAACACACAGGAGGAACTGAAAAATAGAATAGTTAAAAGCATTGTGTACTTTGCTGGCCTTTAAAATTTGAAAGCAATTTTACTAATCCTCTTAATTATCTGTCAAATGTTTTTAAATTATTAGAAATTAATTTTTAGAGAACATTCATCAAATATTTGATGTGTAATCATTTGTTTGACATTTAATTATTCCGAAGCAAATCCTCATTTTATTTTTGTTTTACTAATAACATATCTAATATTTGATATGCCATTAAAAAACCTATAAAAATAAAATGAGGATATGTATTCAAATACATTAGGCTGTATTAAATGTCAAACATATATTGAAGTTCCCTATTTGTTTTATAATTACTATATTTTTTTACTTTTGAAAAATATTTGCTAATTATCTCTCGGAGAATGGAATGAAGCTCTTTATATTTTTTTCATGGGATATTTTATTCAGTAGTCTTGCTTAAAGGTCAGAGATAAAATTCATGAGATGATGCGGTCCTAAGAATTGACAGGTTAAAGAAAAATATGTTCTATATAGAGTGATCCTACTGTTTTAATGAATCCTGAGCTGTGGAATTTAGTATTAAGAGGGATTTAGATGGACATTTAGGTTTCGGAGAAGCCTGTTTACGGAGAAATATATTGTGAACAGTAGAAAAACATTGCCTTGAGGGTTTTTTTAGCAGTATTCCTATTTATTACAGTTAACGTAAGCGTTAACTATTGTAAACTGAAATAAAAAGTTGACAGAAATAGTAAACAATTTATTTTTGCTTTTGCTTTTCCTGACCTTTAAAAAGGAAAAACTTTTGAAGCTTGATATATATTTCTGTTATTATTATAGTTACTTTTTTGTGTCACTCTAGAAATTGTATTTGCATGGCTTTAGATTTGTAGTTCTATTTTCTATTGTAGTTCTGTGTACTCCTGTACTTTGTATACAGTCTACTGGAATTTTCTAGTGTTTTTATTATGAATCAGAAAGTATAAAATATATGGTATAGTTTGACTTCTGTTATCAACTATGTTTCTGAAAATCGATCTCCAGTCCAAGGATTTCCGATTTGTTGGCTTTGCTCTCGTGCTCTGATAGTTACAGCACTGAGGTAACAAGTAAGTCTTCTGCTATCCTGTGAAAAATAAAATAGACTTTTTTTTCCCTGTCTATGGCTTGATCATTAATTCTCTTTTATCTATCATAATTTTCAACTTGCTATGCAACAACGCTCAGTATTATCCTGTCTGTCACTGCAAAGCTACCTCCTGAATATTTGTTCTACTTCTGGAAGCTGTGCTGTGTTAGTAGTGGGAATCCTAGAAGCAAAATGGGTTAGCAAACCTTTTTCTAGAATGATCTGTGAGGTTGCAAATATGGCTGACAGAGGTGCTGATGTTTTTGTTCAAGGAGGTACAAAAACACGTTTAATGCTTTTGTACACAACTTTTTAGCAATTTCAGAGTTTTCCGGTTAAAATCAGTAATGGATTTCATCACTGTAAATGTAAGATTTGATGCTTTTTCTTACTAATCCTCCATAGAAATGCTGTGATAAACTGTAGGATAATATGTTGCCTATGGCATCCCCTTTCATTGTTGACAAAATTTCATATTAAATACTAAATGCGCTTAGTAAGATCATTGGAAACTGCTGTCATTTTTATAATATGATTAAACTTCTTTTCCTGAAATGAAGTCTATCACAGTCTTCTGCAAGGTAGTGCAGTACTTGTATTCAACCAGTTCAGATCTTAAGGTAAATATTTCTTTTTTTAATGTCTTCTCTATTTGTGCTTGTAAATATAGAAACTGAAATTCAAAGTTGTATTGCTTAAAAGAAGGTTTCAGTTGTTAATTTCATTTAAAACGGGGGGGGG